>MU868982.1:4465-59840 GCA_036418205.1 Ostertagia ostertagi | reverse complement strand
CTGTTAAACGCGTAGTAGCTTATGTTCTGCGATTCATTAAAGAAGCGCTCAGTCGCGTGAACAAGTAACGGACATCGCCAATCGCCCTTTCATTGATCTTCAGAAAGGCCACCATCGTGGAATCCATAACACTCAGTGGAGGAGAGATCAATATGGCCAGCAAGATGTTAGTCAAACAACATCAACTGTCTCACGTAAATCAGATGATTCAAAAATCGCTGTATCACCTAAATCTGTATGAAGACAAGTACGGTATCCTAAGATGCCGTGGACGATTGGGAAAGAGCGAATTAGAGGATTCGGCCACGTTTCCTATGCTAATTCTCCAGAAGTCATGGCTATCACAGAAGATCATCGAAGAATGTCACAGTCATCTTCATCTGAGTACTAGTCACACTATGTGTCAAGTACGCGAGAACTACTGGATTCCGCAACTTCGAGCGGAAGTAACAAAGTTTATACGACGTTGCGCAAAATGCCAACGCTTAAACAACTTACCCTTCAAATACCCCGAACAAAGTCATTTACCGTCACGCAGGGTAAATAGATCCCGTCCTTTCGAACACGTAGGACTGGATTACTTTGGACCCCTCTCAGTGAAAAATGAAGAACGGATTGACAAATGTTACGGATGTATCATCACATGCCCCGTCACCAGGTTGATACATCTGGACATTGTCGAAGACGCGTCTACACTCGCGTTTCTCCAGATGTTAAGACGCTTCTTCTCAAGAAGAGGAGTTCCAGCTTCTATAACGAGCGATAATTCTCCTACATTTGCATTAGGAGAAATTCATCCTTTCCGAGTGTTATCAGCGGATAAAAATGATGTCATGATTGCTAAAGAAGTAAGCAATCGACAAATAGAATGGATTTACATAACACCTTACGCACCGTGGCAAGGAGGGGTATACGAACGACTAATCCAGTCGGTAAAGTTGGCACTTCATAAATCCCTAGGAAAAACTATACCGGCACGCGGAGAACTGAATACCCTCATAATAGAAATTGAGGGAATATTGAACACTCGACCACTTCTGTACGTTGAATCGGAATCCGATACAGATAAAGTCCTAAGACCTATCGATTTCTTACAAAACGAGTTCGAAGTACCAGCTGTACTGGAAACGGAAAAAGAACATATTGACGACCCCACATACGTCAATCCAGCTGATCGCGTAATCCTCCAAACGAAGAGTCAGACGCTTGAAACACTAAAAAGTTCATGCCAACTAACGGAAAGATTTTGGCAGATTTGGCAGTCTCAGTGTATCATCACGTTGTTGCGAAACAGAAAAACACAAGATGAGATGTAGGGAAAAAACGGGGCTCACGTTTGGCACCTAATATAGGAAAAATTGTGCTAATCTGTGAGGCTCTTCAGCCGCGTTACCAATGGAAAATGGGACGCATTCTGGAACTAGTCAAAAATAAAGAAGGCATAGTCAGAGAAGCGGTGGTACTACTCCCTAATCGCCGGAAGATTAGGAGACCTGTGAACCTGCTAACTCCGCTCGAATTGGACGACGACAGTACGGAGATTCCTGCAGAAAATACAGAATTAGAAATCGAATCCGAACAAAAATCAACCTCGCGTTATAACCTTCGCCGGCAGAACAAAGTCGATTATACGGAGAAGGAGGAAATTCCGAATCAAGTGACATCGACAAGTTTCGTCGCTACAACGGTAACTGAGAGATGCTCAGACTCCGGCAATCAAGAACAAACAAACAAGTTTGGTCAGATCAAGTGGCTAGACGCATTCCTTAGACCAGACAATTCTGTTCAGCCAGGCAGAATCTTGCCCCCAGAAGCTAAGCACTCCCTTGGGAGAAATAACAGCTACTTCGGTAAACTCACCTACAGGGGAATCATCAAAAGATAGAGCTAAAGAAGTAAGGAGGGAGTATCTAAATGTCGCCCGCGTAAGTCGTTGCGTTCACTCATCGTTATCAAAAATTCCGCGTACAATATACAAAGACTTACTTAGGCCTGACATACGCGTTTGGAAGACAAATTATTTACTTAAAAATGAACAATGCAGTTTTTCAGTATCAGTGTTCAAAGTTCAAACGCGTTCTTTCAGGATGGCGGCGCGTGATTCTGAAGACGACACCAAATACCTGTCGGAGATGATTTTGCACCGACACACCGCTTTGAATCGCGTACAAGAAGATCTTAAAGCGATTCATGAAGTATTCCAACAACAGATCAGCGTGGCAGCCATGATGCAGTTGCAGTGGAACTATTTAAAAACTGAGGAAAGTTTCATGCTTGGAACGCCCGCGTCGAAGATCAGAACCATTTCCAAGCAAATGAAGGAGTTGCTGCGGACCAAAGAGAAGATATCGCGTATGGGAGTTCGCTTCATTTATACGAGCCAGTATTACAAGGAAGTCGCACATCTTGGAGAAAGACATGTCAACGTGTCAGTCAAAGAATGGGACAAGGAAGTCGAGAGCATGCTGCTTCAGCTTGACAAGAACAAGAAACGATTTGAAGAAGTCATCAACGAGATGGAATTCGAGTTGGAAAAGGCTGAGAAGGACTTCAATGAAGGCCCATGCCACACTAACGCTGAACACATCAACAAATTGTTTCGCAGAGCTTTCGAGAACCTGACGGCTTCAGACAAGGATGACGCTGATAAACGATTTGCTGATGTTCAGAAGAAAATCGAGGAGCAGTCGGAAGAAATCTCGCGTATTAAGCAGATCTTGGATCAACCGAAGAAGGTAGCCGAACCAAACGAGGACGAGGAAATGAGCGACGATGCTTACTGGTCGCGTATGGTCCAAGAAGTGCAAGTGAATGAAGTAAATCAAGATCCACCCGAGCTCGCGCCTGATGACGATGTCGAGGGAGACTGGGAAATGCGATCAGAGGATGGTACAGAAGAGACGATCGAAGAAGTAAACCCAGGAAGGAAAAACGACCGCGTTGTTGAAGTGGTGCGCCCAGAGCAAAGCTCGAAATCGCGTCACTGGGACTACGAACAAAGGGAAGAGAGAGCTCAGGAGAGCTCACAGAACGAACTCAAATACAGGATTTACTGGATGGAAAGAGATCTTCAGAACTTTCCTTACAGGAAGAAAGAGTGGCGTTCTCCTAATATGAAGAGAAGACTGACATGCGCGTTTTGCGACGTGGAGGGAGAACACTTCTCCGATTCATGCCCCACGATAACAAATGGAAATCAACGATGGAACATAGCCCTGGAAAAGAAATACTGCCAGTACTGCCTGGCACGATGTGGCAATTCGAAAGACTGTGAATCCAGAAACAAAAGTTGCTACTATTGTGATCGCGTATCACGCACTTCCTTTGAGTATTTCATTCCGGATGACCACGGTCACAACACGGCATTATGCAATATTCCGGACCGAAAGGCAGATGCACACGAGTTTTGGAAATGCCCAAGGGGAATTATACGAGCTAGAGGAAGAGCTATATGCATTGGAACGCGATAAGAGTTATGGGGAACGACAGTAAGTCGACAGGTAGAAATGAAACGGTTTATCACAGAAGCTTATTTAATCGTTTACTGTTTTTCAATATTTGTTCATCTGTTGTTTTCTTACCTCCTATACTTCAGTATGTTCTCAAATAAGGCTTTCTCGCTGGGCGGAGTGACGACAAATCGTCCTACTATCCCGCGCAGGCAGATCAAGCGATCGATCGCGCGCGAAATGGCCATATATAAGCGAAGAGCGGGAACGCGAAGATATCGTTTTCATTTTGCTTCAAGTACTGACCTTTATTCTTACTAACGCTGTTATTTTGGATAAAATTTCCTAATAATAGTGTCCATTTGAGGATAGTTCGCGTATTGATCGCGTAAGAAAACTATTCGCGTGGCAGGCATCTCACATTTCGCGTATACACGAACCTCATCCTCATACCACTTCATTTCGCCTCGCCCCAGTGTTGTGGATACACAACCTATACGTTCCTACTAGAACTAGGATTCATAGAAATGAATGATAACGTGCTAGTTCAAACTATTTACCTTAGGACGTTCTATAGATGAGTATCTCTTGAAATGATACCGCAGGCATGACCTGGCGGTATCATAAGTGTGCAATCAAGTAGGTAACTTAAATATTGCTGTTGGCGCGGTCCGCCCTTTCATCCCCCGAGCTTGAGTACCGCCACTGGCCCCCTACGGTCCAGCGGCGACACGGTATCTGAGGACCGCCCACATTTTCTGTATATAAACCCCATTGAATGCATTATTATTGTCGATTCTTACACTAACACGTCGTAATAAATATTACACGTCACTGGTTAAGTCTTCCATTGCCACTCAGGAAGATCACTGATCTTCAAGCAGGAGAGCATCAGCGGCGGGCCTAGATTTTAGATGGCCTGAGCTGCATTGTGTTAGAGTGCGTAGTCTCCCTAGCCTGACAAGGGAAGGATACCAAGTCGGAGTTTTCTTTTGTGGTAAATCCTATACTCACACACGAATGCTGATCTCAAATATCTCTTCCAAATGTGCGGAATGATCCCTCGAACGGAGTTCTTATTTTTACAACATTTCATGACGAAGGAGTACATCACACGTGTACCGTATTTGGAAATTGGCGGACCCTCCAGCTTAGTTTTGCACTTTCATCTCTTCATCTGATCGCGGAATCCTCAACACGTCACAGGAGTGTTGGTCGTCTCAAACCGCTGGGAGGAGAGATCGGGCCAGATTGATGCAGTAGGATCATCACCGTCGGAGGACAAACATCAAGGATCGAGTCGATGCCAGGCCAGAGGATTTCCAATAAAAATGATATTCCGCCCACACAAAATTTTCGTGATTCTGAGGCGTCCGTAATTCTTAGTTACTTCAGTGTTTTATCACCACACAAGTTAAAGAATCTGAAATTCGCACGTTTTCCAAGGGATATTTTATCTTTCAAGTGAGTCCTCAAATCTGAAGGGATGTGAAGCACACGGCGCATCCCAGAGTGGGCCCAGTTGGTTGCGCGGCTCTTGGAGAAAGAATCTCAATTCAGGAAAAATCAAGAGGATTCTGAAAGGGTTCATGTGAAATTACAGGGAGGAGTACTATTCAACAAGAAACGCAGCCTTCAGCGTCAAATTCACAAGCATGTAACCTTTAAAGTTGAGAACGCTAAACAATTTTACACTTTTTGGAAAGAGAAAAGCACGAGGATTTCGAATCTGCTCCTACTTTAGTATGTAATCGCCCCTGAAAGGAGCTATAGTCGTTGAAATAGTGCCAATGTAGCGAAAAAGTACCTTTCGGCGGTACTCGGGCAAAAATCCTCAACGTGGCCATTTTTTAAATAGTGGACGTATTTAGCAGTTTTAGTGCCATTTGATAGAGCAAATCTTCTAGTTTATGATGACGTATTAACTTTTCAGATTGGATGAGTTTGAACGGAGTTATGGCTTTGGAAAGCGTAAAAACTCGCACTCATCACGAATTTTCCTCGTTAATTTTGCAAAAATCCTCAACGTGGCCATTTTTAATACTGGACGTATGAAGCTGCTTTAGCAACCGTTTGATAGAGAAAATCTTCTAGTTTTGTCTGCCATATTAACTTTTCAGATTTGACGAAAATGAAGCAAGTTATGGCTTCGGAAAGTGTAAAAACTCGTGCTCATCATGAATTTTCCTCGTTAATTGATCTAAATTTGTTATTTCTTATAACTTTTTGTAATTTCAATACTGATTAGAAAGAGCTCTTCACAAAACTCCCAAATCTGCTTTCAGATTGAAAATTCGTCAGTTATCATTTGAAGAAAGTTATAATCATTTGAATATGTGTTCAAATTTCAATAGTAGATAAGCTGCTCCACGGCCGCAAAAGACCAATCAACACCCAGCTGGCTAAGGCGGTTACAAGGCTTCTTTCAAGCGAAAGGGGGTGTAAATTGAGAACCATACTCTGTGTAGTACTAAAATTTGGTAAGTCTTCGGAGGAAATAAATAAAGAAGAGATGTTCATGAGTATGATTCATTATCGGATATCATTAGTAAGAACACAACATCAAGAAAGAAACAGAAACAAGTCACCGATAAGTAAAAAAAAAACTCGAAATTAAATGGGGTAGCAAGGGTTGAAGCGTGGGAGTGGAAAGTCGGCAAGAAGGGCAGTGGCCGCCACACTGCAAGCTCCTGCGGAAGCGACGACGTAGAACTCCGGATACCGACTTAGTAGGTCCGCCAACTTGCCGAGATCCAACTCTCCGCATCGCAGGCCCAAGGGGGATTATTTCCAAAACAACATGAAGAAATGAGACGTAAAATTGAACAAACAGGTAAAACATAAAATCTGCAAATCATTACAAATTCAGGTAAATTAGCTATAACCGAATGAATCGCTTCTCTGCCTCTTGAATTTAAATTAGTTTAGTTTCTTGTTCTTAAAACCAACCTTGAGAAATCATAATTTTTTGACTTTTCTCCTAAAAGAGCTTGCAGAACTCGAACGCACAACAGATGGTGGTAAATCGTTCCAGAAAGTAATAATCCTCTGTGTGAATGAATTTCGAAATTCAGCAGAGTTGATTTTCTCTCTTAAGAGTCTATAACTATGCCCTCTAGTACGGCCAATTGTTGTTGATTTTTTAAACAACGTATCAAAGTTCAAATCTACCTGTCCAGCGGAAAGCTTGTAACAAAGTCATAGTAGGATAATTTTCTCCTCATATGAAAGTGCTCTTTGAGGTGGTCAAGTCTGTCTTTATAAGACATATGAAAATTAGCGAGCGAAAAATTTTCAGTGAATTTAGACTGGACGCTCTCAATAAGTTCAACCATGTTACGCGTAGAGGGACTCCACACCATGGGACAGTATTCTAGAAGAGGGCGAACATAAGTAGCAAAAAGCTTGAATAGTTTCTTGTGCTCTTTGTAGAGAAGGCACGCAATATGAAGTTTGCTCTGCAATGTGCTGAGTGAACCACTCTGGTAATATATTCATTGAAGCACAATGAGCGAGAATAAGAAATGCCCAGGTCAGTGAGTAAATCAGGTTCCTTTACCTCAGTTCCGTTAACCAAGAACTTTGGAGCGGATCGGCAAGGAGGCCCCAAACGCAAGACAAACGTTTTATCCAGAGAATGGTAAGTCCCTATCTACGAGCCCAGCTTGACACTGTATCGTAAGCATCTTGTAACCACCCGCATACATTGAACACTGTGTATCAGAAGGAAGCACAGTGGGTAAATCATTAATGTACAGAATGAACATTAAGGGTCCCAGGCAAGAACCTTGAGGAACACCGCTGTCAGTTCGATAAATTTGAGAACATGTGCCATTAAGAACAACCCTTTGAAACCTATTAGAGAAGAAAGATTTTATGAAATTGAGAAGACATCCAGCAATCCCAAGTTGCTCCAGTTTGAGAAACAGGAGAGGTAAAGGTATGGAATCGAACGCTTTAGAAAAATCAATGTATGCAACAAAGACCGATTTCTTTTTGTCCATGGCGTACTGCCATGCTGGATATAGAGGAAAGAAGTGCTGAAGCGGTCGACTTTTTTGGAAGGAAACCATGTTGACAGGGAGACATGAGACCCTTCGATATGAAAAAGTTTCTGATCCTATCACACACCATCCTTTCCATTACTTTACTAACTGCCGAGGTGAGACATACAGGCCTATAGTTCCTGTAGTCGCTCTTGCTTCCCTTTTTGAATATTGGCCTAACCAGTCCCAATCTCCAGATAGCAGGCACTTCCCCTTTCAAGAGTATTCTGTTGAAGAGGTGTGTAAGGGCAGGGGTGACACCTTCTGCAGCCTTCTTCAGAAATATGTAGGGCAATCCATCAGGTGAGGTAGAACATCGGAGGGAGCTTGTTCAGGGTGCAGAATACATTATTAAATATTAAATATTGTAAAATGCCTTGAAATATTCTGCAAAAAACTTCAACCTTTGCTATGTCTAATGAGCACACAGACCCGGAAGGGGCTAGAATGGTTCCAATTGAGGAGGAGTCTTTCAACCTAGCATTACAGTAACTCCAGAATCTTTTCTTATTTTTGGAAGAAGCAATGTAGTCTTCATATTTAAGGTTAAGCTTCGCTAATTTCTTTCTCAGTAAGCGAGAAAGGTAAACATAGCGCGGATTATTTAAGTAATTCCCACCTATGAATAATCGTCGAACTTGAGCCTCAACCCTTCGTAAGTAGCAGGGAATGTGCAGACTAACTTGGTGACACAACCGCGTGGAACAAATCGGGAAATAAGGGAATGACAAGTATCAGCGAAAACGAAGTAACATTCATCAATAGTCTCTATAGAGTCAAAAACACGACGCCATTCTATTGAAAGAAGGTGGGAACATATGGCACTATTGTCACCTTTAGTGACTATAGTCCGAATCCGTAGTCTAAAGTTCGATTACGGTCAGTTTGAAAAGTGTGACCTGACAAGGGAGAAAGATACCATAGCATGATCAGATGTAGAAAAGGGAACTTGGATTGATAGATTGCTCAAAAGGGCGGGGCAGTTTGTGAGAATCAAATCCAGGATATTGTTACCACGAGTAGGCTGTAACACTTTTTGATGGAAGTTATGAGAATGAACAAAAGAAAGAAAAAGGGAACTCTGGTCGAAGTTTGCGATGCTTCCGGAAATGATGGGGAATCGCGACGCGGCAGGTCTCTCGCAGCTTTCAGTTTGTGTATTTGTAAATCCCGGACAACATATTGGAGCTTCCCTATCTTCGCATTGGCTAAGCCTGCTTGCTTGCGCAAAAATCGGTCCAATTCAAACTCCTTCCACCGTGTTCTCTCCGGGCATACGAATGAACGAAACGTTCAGTGAGACTCTGACGGCCCGACTTCATGTGACTGAGCAGCCTATCCTTCAAGGCTTGAGTGGGAAGCTCAATTTTTATAATACGATCGCGGCCGTTCTTAGGTTTTCCTGGAGGATAACGATGAGCCGTTATTTTTCCTTTGGAGAACTCATTTAGCTCATCGTCTTCGGAGGAGAGAACCACCTCTCTGAGAGCGGCTACATCGAACTTTCTTGTCGCCACCTCAGCCTGTTCCAATTCCGACCCAGGCTATGCGTCTGAGTTTCTCATCGATTTTGATTCCGCCAGCCTTTGCCTTCACAATAGTGGAGTACAGTAGCCTTTGGCTCCACTGAGCTTGAAATCTGGAAGACTAGAGAATCGTTCCTCCAAGGCATCAAGTACAGACAGGATCTCAGTCTGGCGCCTGTTGTTCTCGTCTATCGTGCCGGTTATTTTTGCGAGCGATGACGCCCTTTCGATCCGATCTGTATATGAAGCGGACTGATTCAGCAACATAGAGGCCCACAAAGGAAGATTCTTCTCTTGATCCTGTTCGGCGACTTCCGCTGTGACCCCCGAGCAGGGTCAACCCTATCGTTGTTACTCTTTGGAAATTTTTTACGACCCCCCCCTTCATGGGTGATTTGATACGACCCCCCTTGTATGTAACACTTGTGTAGAGACAGTGTTTACCATCAATATTTATTGCTACGTAAGTCCCTTTGGCCTCCTGACGGTGGAGCGCATTTGCTCACGGTGAAGAGGCGTCGAACGGGGAGTGTGAAAATTCGAGGAGTTTTTCTTTTTTACATTTCAGGTAGTTCGGAAGATTATAGTGGATTTTGGATTTTGGTCAATTTAATAAAAATTTAGTACGTTGTTACTTTTTTCTGTGCAAATGCGACTTTTTGACCTTCAAACGATCATAACTTCCTTCAAAGTCATTCATTTGGGAAGCTGAACACGTATAATAAACTACAGGATTCAAGCTTTCTAACGAGCACCCAAGCGTTCCTGAAAAATCAGTAGTTCAAAAATTAGTCCCGTTGTTACTTTTTTGGGGGTTTGCGTTACTATTTTTTTGGAACCGCGACTTTTTTACCTTCAAACGATCATAACTTCCTTCAAAGTCATTTGGGAAGCTGAACACGGTATGACAAACAGGATTCAAGCTTCCTACGAGCACCAAAACGTTCCTGAAAAGTCAGCAGTTCAAAAATTAGTCCCGTTGTTACTTTTTTTTTTTGAGGGGTATTCTTCAAGCCATTTTCCCGAAAACGCGGGTTTTCTTAGGTTTCACTGCCCGTAACTTCTTGGAAGACCAATGTCATGTTTAACTTAGGATGTGCTAGAAAGCTTCGAGCATGCGCTTGCACTACATCCCTTGCCTTGGTGCGCGCCACGCCTCGGGCGCCCTTCTAATTCGCTGATTCATTTGAAAGCTCATTTAGAGGGAAGCGTGGTTTATAGATGCTCTAGTATCAGTCATCTTGCGCAAACGTAACGTGCTGGCTATTATCCATGTTTCTAACAGGCAATAGTTTCATATGTGGTTTCGTGGCTTTGTCCATGTCATGGTGCGAGTACTTTTTTCAGGATGCTGCAATCTTCCACTTCATGACTGCGTCCTTGCAGGGAGAAGGCTTTGCATAATTGCACTAATATACACTACATAATATACACTTTCTTGTGCTGCGTTTGCTCTTCTCCTTCGTACCACTATCCATACTCAGTAGGATATCACCAAGAATCCCACTGCCGGCCACCGAGAGAGTACGACCCCCCCCCCTCCAAGCTCAACTGAGTACGACCCCCCGTTGTTACTCGTAACAACGTAGGGTTGACCCTGTCCCCGAGCCATAACGAATCAACAGGAGCGAAGAATCACTACAAAACCCGCAACGAAAATCAGCTACCACGAAAGGGAATGGTTAGCAACTCAGAAAAAATGAATGAATAACTGTGAGAAATATTAGAAATCAAAGGAAAGTGTAGCAGATAAAAAGAGTGAACAATAAATGACTCAGGGAAAGGAAATACCAAAATATAGTGGAGTGAAATAGAACACACCCGTACCCGACGACGACAACGATGTTATCATAGTTTTAGTGGCTAGTTTGTCGTTTTTTGCTCCGTTTCTCGTTTGCTCGTTTGGTAGGACTCATCAATAATGATCATTCTTTGACTTTTTCACTTTTGTACTTCTTAAACGAATTTTTTGGTGGAGGAGGCTTTTTTATGAACAGTTTTGGGGGAGAATTAAACAACCTTTTCATAGTTCGGCTTTGAAGAGGGTCGTTTCATGGACTTCGGCCTTTGGAGGGGGGTCGTATTTCCTCAACGGTTCGCTTGACCCTGATGGTAGCTTTGAAGCATAGATCCTTAAAAGTTTTGAGTGCTTAGCGCTGTCTGCAGGTTTTAACCCCATGGATGCGTAGAAACTGCACTTCAGATGTAGTAGATGTAGTTATTATCTAGTTTGAGAACAGAGTTGCATGGATGAGATCACGGTTTGGATATACGGAATAATTAATACGGATACGGTACGGAATAATTGCGAGGAAGATCTGCGTTGGTGGTAAGCAGTGAAGTATTGTGAAAGACCTCAAGTGTGTATCGAGACGTCGCGGCACCATTTGGAAGCTGTACTCTGTGGAAAGCTCAAATCGCCCAGGTACATTGCGGTAGTAGTGTGCTTTCACTAAGACTGCACAGAGAATTGCAAAAAAATTGGTCTGCGAAGAGGTCCATGCTCTTGAGTACATAGTTGCGTAACGTTCTGAACACCAGTTAATTCATTTCGAACTTTAGCTGCTTCTTCTTACACGTGTCGCATGGGAAACAACTGACTTGAAAAGTAGTCACGCTCAAGGTTCAGCAGTGATTCAACCACTTCCAGTTTGGAGTCATCCGAAGAAAAAGCGCGAACATATACATTCCATATTTCTACGCATTTACCTCGAATCGCCAACCTTCCGTCCTCCCTATCCACTGGACTGGCTACACTCGCCTACACCCACGGATTCCTCATTTTGCACTAATATTAGCACTAGCACTTCGTTAAGAGGGTGCGAAAGAGCACCACACATCTTTGTCAAAAGCCGCCTCCCTCAACTAACGTTGTAGCTTTGTTTTGCTAGTTTTTGGTTTTGAGTTCTGAAAAACGCACCTTGTGCGCAAGCGCGTCAGCTTGTCCCACAGGGTGCGTTTTTGAGAACTCAAAACTGAAGGGGTACAGCGCTAATTGAGAGGAGGGGGGCCTCCAGGGAAGACACACGCTGCCTGTCTCTACCCTTTGGGCGAAATACTGGCGAAGAAATCAAAATATGGAATCAAGAGTCTGGGGCAGTACACCCAGTTCGGGATGAAGAGGGAGGAAGGTGGGGCGATTTGAATGATATGCGCAAGAAGCTGGGCTGTGCATGTTTCACACTACCTCTTCACAGAAATGGCTCCAAACTGGCAAAACCGACCGTTGCGCAAAGAACAACGAGGGGGTCGTATTCGGTTGAACGAAGGGGGAGGGAGTCGTATTCAGGGTCAATCCAGCGTTGCGCAAAGAACAACGAGGGGGTCGTATCCAGAGACGGGCAAGACGGCTTGAAAAGTGCAGTGTCCGGGAGTGCACTTTCAGCCTCTAATGTTCTCCAGGAGCTCTGCACGCTGTCGGAGAGTCACACAGACATGAGCTCCATGGGAGCATTAAAGCATGCAGAGCACTATAAGTCTCACCATCAGCCGATACTATCCTTTATCGACGCTATCCGGACGGCGCTTTTGCTCCGTGGCATGGATCAAGAGTACAATAGACAATAGCCAAAAACTTTGTTACAGTGTAGTGCAAAAACATGGTCTGTCTTCGATGATGGAACATTCCTGAAATCCCGAGGAGAACAAAGTGTAGAGCAGTTCATGGGGAAGTGAAACAAGAGTACCATATAACAGTACAATGCAACACAATCACGATACTAACACCTTCTTCAGGAAAATGGAGGACTTTCAAATGCGAGTGCGACTTCTGTCCACAGACAGGTGCACGGCGTTGATCTGAAAGTAGAAATCTTCTACGATTAAAATGATGTATTGGTTTACGCAAAAATTTGGAAATTCCTTCTATTTAATGAATAAAACTTCATTTGCCTCGATTTCCTCCTCTGAGCGAGACAGAGCGCGCGGATTGACCACGGTCCACCACTTCTCCATGTTGGTGACTGCCATCATTGATGAGCATTGATGAGCATTAAATTATGTGAAAGACATGATAGTTAATATGGGGGGTCGTACCGATACCCCCGAAAAGGAAGGGGGTCGTAAAAATTTTGGAATTTGCGCAACGCAGGGTTGACCCTGGTCGTATCAGCGGGTGGAAACGGCGGCTGAAAAGTGCAGTGTCCTGCAGTGCACATTCACGCTCTAATGTTCTCCAGGAGCTCTGCACCGTGCAGCTGTCGGAGAGTCACACAGACAAGAGCTCCATGGGAGCATTAGAGCATGCAGAGCATTATAAGTCTCACTATCAGCCATTATTATCCTTAATACACGGACGGCGCTTTCGCTCGACAGCATAGATCAAGATTACAATAGCCAAAAACTTTGTTACAGCGTAGTGCAAAAACATGGTCTGTCTTCGATGATCGAACATTCCTGAAATCCCAAGGAGAACAAAGTGTAGAGCAGTTCATGGGGAAGTGAAACAAGAGTACCATATAACAGTACAATGCAACTCAATCACGATACTAACACCTTCTTCAGGAAAATGGAAGACTTTCAAATGCGAGTGCGACTTCTGCCCACAGACAGGTGCACGGCGTTTTCCCATAAAAACGCCTTCTCTGTCAGCGGCCGTAAGCAGACAAACTTTCCTGAAGAGAATTTCGATGCTTTCAAATCAAATCTAAGCGGAACAAAGTGTAGCGAATTTGCTGAATTGAGTTCTAGAGACCCCTTAGGAAAATTGAGGCAGAAGAAAGAATTTCAGGAAATTTCACACTTGTTATGAAGTACTCTTCGAGTGGATTCTAACATCTTTACCGCTTCTCATCACATTAATTTTGAAGGAAGTTATGGGCCTTTGAAGACTGCATAGTCGCGGTCCAGGAAAATGGCTTGAAAAAAATCAAGGTGGAAAAACGGAACAACGGGACTATTTTTTGAGCGAGTGATTATTTCAAAAGTTTTAGCACTTATTCGAAAGCTCTAATCTTCTAGTTTCTAATTAGCCTTAGACATCTGCAAAAAGTTGAGTATGAAGAAAGTTATGAACGTTTGAATGTCGAAAACTCGCGCCTTCTCAAAAATCGGACCACAAACCCCCAAAAACGGAACAACGGGACTATTTTTGAAGAGATGATCGCTGGAAAAATTTCAGGTGCTTGTTTGAAAGCGCTAATCTTCTAGTTTCTAATTAGCCTTAGACATCTGCAAAAAGTTGATTATGAAGAAAGTTATGAATGTTTGAATGTCGAAAACTCGCGTGTGCACAAAAAACGGAACAACGGGACGATTTTTTGAAATATTGAACATTCGCAACATTTCAAATACTTTTTAGGAAGAAAACTATTTGAATTTTTAAAATTTTGGTGTCCGGTTCCATGAGACCGCTTCTGAAGAAAAATATAACCTTCTGAATGGAGGGGTTTGGATTGCAACGTAATTGCTACAAGGTTTAGTTTTTCAGATTATAAAATAAGGAAAATTGAGAGATCGAAAAAAAACTTGGTAGGTTTCTGAAAGTAGAAATCTTTACGATTAAAATGATGTATTGGTTTACGCAAAAATTTGGAAATTCCTTCTATTTAATGAATAAAACTTCATTTGCCTCGATTCCCTCCTCTGAGCGAGACAGAGCGCGCGGATTGACCACGGTCCACCACTTCTCCATGTTGGTGACTGCCCACACATCAATGATGAGCATTAAATTATGTGAAATACATAACAGTTAAAGGAATCTTGCGCGGAAAATTCTTGCACTCTTTCCTAACATGAATATGTCAGTTGTGATCACTGGAAATAGCACACAAAGTTTCACGCATGAAGATTCGGTTTCTGAAGAGAAACAAACGTACAAAAACTACACGTTATGGACCATCGAAGGACCAGGAGGCAGAGCCAGGCGAGGCATGGAAAGAAGACGGCGTTTGGCCGGCTACGTACCAGGCGACGCAATGAGAGAATCGGGTTAAAGCGCGCGATTTCGGAGAGTGGAGACAAATCGATCGATGGAATAGGATGGAGTAGAAGTGTAAGATGTGAATGCAACGAAGCAGAAGGCCAGAAAGAGCTTCTAGTGAATGCACTCCAAGAACCAAGTTTGAGCATCCCCGTCGCCAGCATTCGTGAAAGACGTCCGTGGGCAATTCGAACGCGTAGCAGCCTTTTCGAGTTTTCGAATTTCTAATCAAAACGAAAGCAATACTTCAGTTCTTTTCACTATTATCGTGGATAATGAGTCTCAAGCCAGTGATTTATGGCTGAAATAGAATCATGATTTTTCCGCGCAAGATTCCTTTAATACGAGGGGGGGTCGTACGATACCCTCCGAAAAGGAAGGGGGTTGTAAAAATTCAGGAAATTGCGCAACGCAGAGTTGACCCTGACCACTGCTAAAATATTGATCGTAAATACTCTCCAATTCAGTAGACTCCACGCAACTACGTTAGTAGAAGTAGCTAAAGGTTCGAAAGGAATCAGCAGTAGAAGGTGTTTAGGTTGCTACGCAACTATGCTTAAAAACGAGGCACTCTTCGTGTCATTCTACGGATGGCCTCAAAAACAAAAAGGGTCGGCACGCGCTGCAGATGTAAAAAATTCTTTTGATTGACTTTTTTCATGAAAAACACAAGTCTCCCATCCGTAGAATAGTAATTCCTTGGCTTGTGTCATATTGTTGATTGCATTTATGTTTTGTTTTTAGTTGCTTGCTTACTCCAAAATAGAAGTCGGAAATTGAACTTAACTGAAAGTTGATTTTGACTTGTTTTGTTTCACAAGAATGCTGGGTTGTGAACAAAACTTTCGCCCCAGGCGGGACTAGAACCTCTCGCTTTCCGGGCAAGTGCGCTACCAGTTACGCTACCGGGGCACCATTTCATTCCAACTCAGCTTTTCATGGTATACGTACCATAGCTTTCAGCACTCACACGTATAACGTGTTGAGCCGGTTAGCCGATATCGGCAATGACCGCGAGGCTGAAAGCTTTAGCAATGGATTTTGACTTGTTTTGTTTCACAAGAATGCTGGGTTGTGAACAAAACTTTCGCCCCAGGCGGGACTAGAACCCGCACCTCTCGCTTTCCGGGCAAGTGCGCTACCAGTTACGCTACCGGGGCACCATTTCATTCCAACTCAGCTTTTCATGGTATACGTACCATAGCTTTCAGCACTCACACGTATAACGTGTTGAGCCGGTTAGCCGATATCGGCAATGACCGCGAGGCTGAAAGCTTTAGCAATGAATTTTGACTTGTTTTGTTTGTTAACTGCTGTTTTAGCTGTTTTGCTGTTTTAAAGTTTTGTTCACAACCCAGCATTCTTGTGAAACATTCGCAACGCGAACTGCGGCGTTAAAACAGCAGTTAACAAACAAAACAAGTCAAAATTCATTGCTAAAGCTTTCAGCCTCGCGGTCATTGCCGATATCGGCTAACCGGCTCAACACGTTATACGTGTGAGTGCTGAAAGCTATGGTACGTATACCATGAAAAGCTGAGTTGGAATGAAATGGTGCCCCGGTAGCGTAACTGGTAGCGCACTTGCCCGGAAAGCGAGAGGTGCGGGTTCTAGTCCCGCCTGGGGCGAAAGTTTTGTTCACAACCCAGCATTCTTGTGAAACATTAACTGAAATTGTAGTAAGGTTCAAGCTAACTTTTGCTCAACTAGAGCTATAATGCCCTCCCGTAGACCACGCCGTTTACAAGCATGATAATATATGGTCTTATAATAGTAATAAAAATCACGGAAGAAGTTGGACATGTGCGGAAAAAATGAGTACTAAGGTGCTGACGCGCAAGTGCGTCAGCCTGTCGCCAACGTGTTGAAGGAAGAACCATTCAGACACTTGTCCTTGGCGTCGTCGTAACGTTGTGGAGAAGGGTAAGGAAAGTTTCGGCAGAGAAAAAAGTTATAAATACTGACGAGAAATTTGTCAAATTTGAAGAAGGATGGAGGGAGTTCCTCAAAGCAGGGATAGCCGAGTGGTTAAGAGGTTAGACTCATGTCTGCACCTCTGAAAAACCGCGAGTTCGATCCCTGCCGAGGTTAACCATGCCCAAAAATTGCAAAAATGGTTCTAGTACCAGCGTCAGGCCCAGGTTGACAGGCCGGCTGATGAAGACCCCCACCAGCCATATTCAAAAGTCGCAAAAGAATCAGTGTTAAAACGTTGACGACCGTGTGGTATGATGTCATACCACACTCTTTCGGCCACGTGGGACCGTGTGACATGATGTCATGTCACAGTCTTTTTTAAGCTGGTTTTCAAACATTTTAGGTAACTTATTTACGTGATGTATGCGCCATACTTAGGCATTGTTACAAAGGCGTGGTCCCTGGAAAGAAGCTTCGGTTAATGGGCTATCGAGTTTTTCAAAAAATGTTTGAATAATGATCAGTAGTCGCACTTTTTGTGCTTAGGCTGAAATTGATCGGTACAAAAAATGTTTGCAATAACAATTTGCTACAGTGGGTGAGGACACTTTTGGTCGGAGACACACATGCGCATCCTGTTACCTGCACAGTTGTAGCCGCTTCTGCGTTGTCTGTGAACGTTTTGTTAGGTCGTGAAGAAAGTTCTTGCGCTTTTCGACCTTGATTTTCAAATGCCTGTATCTCGGCTCATTCGAAACCTTTTTGATTGGAGTAAAGACTGTTAGAATCCACAAACCTCTGCCAATAATAGCTGCGTTGAATCAGCCCGGTAGTGCAGAATACTGGAGCTCTAGAGACGATGAACCCGGCGGAGGTCGTTTCCGCATCATGTTATTTTTTAGCACATCTTAACATCAGTAAAACTAGGGAACACAGAACAATAACTAAGTGAACCAGCTAGGCAGCAATCGAGATAAAGAGGTGATTCTCCAGGACGAAATTCCGAAAAGCAGGGATGTTTACAGATGTAATTTGGAAGGTTACTGTAGGACCAATTTGAGTTGTACTCGAGCAGAAATGTGTTCAGTAAGTCAGTCAGTGTTTAGAAATCAACGGGCGGATAGCGCTAGGGATAACGCCACTCCTAAACGGGCACGAGGCATACGCATGGAATCAGAAACTGAATTTTCGGATGTTAGGTATTCCCTACCCCTAACAAATCATGTTGGTTTTTGAAGCATAACTCTTTGGAGAAGCTATCCAGGTAGTCGAGAAAGTGACAAATTATAGGCAAAAGGTCTACCGAGTAGGATGTTCGCAGGACTAATTCGTAGCCAATCTTGTCCAACTTCTGCAGGGTTGGTTGTGGAATGTGCGTCCGAGCTACCTGTCAGGGACGAGCCGGTTCCTTTATAATGAGGAATTTCGAGCATATGTGCCAGAGTTCTAGGAGTAGTTTGACACATTATCAGGAGTACTTTTTCCACATTAACAGATCCACCTGGTTACGAAAAGCTAGACCAGCCGCTGACCTTATGAAAGTCACCTCAACCTTCCTTCAGTGAAGTTTCACTTTTGCAAAGTTTGTAGAGCCTGATCGCGGTCGATCACTTCACCAAAGGTTCGTATTCTGTAGCAAAGAATCCGTTCTTTGTCGTGCGTCAAATGATCAAAAAGTCAGGTCGTTTTCATGGCATGAAACAAGCTAGAACGCGGCGAACGACCCTTCAAAATGGTGAGCTGTCGCGGCACGCCCTATTTGAATTTTTGGGACTTTCCAGCTCTTACAACAAGAAAACACAATGCAAGTGCGATCAGTTTAGGAGGAACCCTCTCAATAGATTTGTGCAAACGTGCTTCAACCAGAACGTTCGGCTAATCGTTGGCGTTGTCCAATCTCCGATCACTCATGCTTTGAGCTAGAAAAAGGAAATCATGCAAATTTGCTCTTGGAGTATGCCGTATTCAAGGCTTCAAAAAATGACAACTAAATAATAAGGAACATAGCTAGCCTAGCTGTTAGATAGAACAAGAAAAGCTCTTCAAAACCACATACAGCTCATTGGCAGCTTGCTTGAATTCGTAACAAAATAAAGCGTTCAAAAACGAAACACCGAAAAGCGCAAGAACTTTCTTCACAACCTAATACTTTGCCTCCGTTTCTCCTTTCCCACAAACCTTCGAGCTTATGAGTGGTTTTCCACATGTAGGTCCGATTGTAATCCAACGATCAGATAAGCTCGAGATAAAGGGACCAGAAGTGATCCTAGGAGGGTACCTCTCAATCGCACGTTAGCTTTGGCCCTTTCTACGCACTCTCAAATCGCAGGAATAGCTGAAATGGCCAAAATCGCAAATCCGAGACCTACCACACAAGAAAGATAACAAATAAACAGTTCCCCAAAAAGGTGTTCTCGTGGGACCGTGTGACATGATGTCATGTCACATTCGCGCGGTCAAAATAATGCGCGCGGTCCCACACGCCAGACAGCGAAAACGAGCGCGGTCGTCAACGTGTTAAGCTAGGACGTCACCCGGAAGTGGCGCGCAGAACCCCCGCCCGAGTTCTGTGGTCAGTATGCGAGGGCTACCGAGGAGTGAACGGCCTCGGCCAAAGAAGCTAGTTCGAATTGGGACTCTGAACGTAGGATCGCTAACTGGGAAGTCCCGAGAGGTTGCTGATCTGATGACGCGCAGGAATATCCAAGTCCTATGCCTTCAGGAGACGCGATGGAAAGGTGCTAAGGCCAGGGAAATCGGGGAAGGTGTCAAACTCTACTACAATGGAGAAGACACCAAGCGGAACGGTGTGGCCATAGCGGTAGCGGAGTCGCTCAAGGACTATGTCTCCGCTGTGAACAGGATCAGCGATCGGATCATGGCTGTGAGGATAGACACGAAGGAGGGGTACTGGACAATACTCTCCGTGTACGCACCGCAAGCCGGATGCCCCGAAAGTGAGAAGGACGAGTTCTATCTGAGCCTTGAATGCCATCAGATCGATTCCGGAAGGTGATTACCTCACCATAGCAGGTGATCTGAATGGTCACGTCGGCAGTGACAGAAGAGGCCTGGAAAGGGTGCACGGAGGTAGAGGATAGGAGTGAGGAACGCCGAGGGAGAGAGGGGTCCTGGACCTGGCTACGGCCCACGATCTGGCAATCTGCAGCACGTTCTTCGCGAAAAGGGAGACTCAGAAGGTCACCTACAGCAGTGGAGGGAGACAACGGAAATCGACCATGTGCTGGTAAAAAGATCATCCCTCAGAACTGTGAAGGACATCAAGGTACTCCCTGGCGAAGAACTGGGCACAGCCACTCCTGGCAGACATAGCCATGGAGCTCCCCAAGAAGACAAAGGTAAGAACCGGTGGTGGAAGTTGCACCGTGCAGAGAAGAGTGACCTCAAGCGAAGGATAATGGAAGTTGGTCTCCCAGATCCTGAGGGACCAGTGCAGCGGACTTGGGGCAACTGCAGCTGAGATCATCCTACGATGCGCCAAGGAGGTACTGGGAGAGACGCGAGGTGGATTCAGAGGAGACAAGGCAGCGTGGTTCTGGAACGAGGAGGTCCAGCGAGTCGTGAAGCAGAAGAAGGAAGCATACAAGCGCTGGCAGAAGACCCGGAGCCCCGAGGACCTCGCTACCTACAAGCTGCAAGAGGCTTACATACAAGGGCTTACATACCTACAAGTGCTGCAAGAGGCTACATACAAGCGCTGGCAGAAGACCCGGAGCCCCGAGGACCTCGCTACCTACAAGAGTTGCAAGAGGCTCGCTAAGGCTGCCGTCGCCAAGGCAAAGAACACGGAAATGGACGCCTTGTACGAGAAGTTGGAAAGCAGAAACGCAGAGAAGTTCGTCTTCAGACTGGCCAAAGCCCGGCATCGAATCCAAGATATCAGGGTGGTGAAGATCGTGAAGAGCGCCAGCCAAAGTCCGGAGGAGGTGGGAAGAGTACTTCAGAGGTCTTCTGAACGAGGAGTTCTCCCACAAGAACAACTCACGGGCAGAGGCCACAGCTGGTCCCATCTCTGGACACTTGGGAAGATGAAGGTAGGAAAGGCAGTTGGTCCGGATGGAGTACCCATAGAGGCTTGGAAGGCGCTTGGAGAGCACGGGGTAAGGTGGCTCACCCGCTTCCTGAACACGGTAACTGCCGAAGGAAGGATGCCGGATGCCTGGAGAACAAGTACTATCGTCCCCATCTTCAAGCAGAAGGGTGACGCGATGGACTGCTCCAACTACCGCGGGATCAAGTTGACTGCGCATACCATGAAGTTGTACGAGCGACTGGTCGACTCGAAACTGCGGGAGCTGGTCCCGATCTCCCAGGAACATGCCCGAAAGGTCTACAACGGATGCCATCTTCATCGCTAGGCAAGTGATGGAGAAGTATCGAGAAAAGCGCCGACCCTGCTACCTAGCCTTCCTCGACCTGGAGAAGGCGTTCGACCGGCTACCGCGAGCAGTACTATGGAGATCGCTCAGGGAACGGAACGTGCCAGAACACCTGATCTCTCTGGTGAAGGACATGTACGATGGGGCAGCTATACGCACCCCACACGGCCTAACGAAGGAGGTGGACATCACGGTTGGGGTGCACCAAGGGTCAGCTCTGAGCCCGTTCCTCTTCCTCCTAACACTAGATGTCCTGGTGAAGGGGCTCATGGAAGGACCACTGAAGACCATCCTCTACGCTGACGACATCGCCTGATAGCGGATAGCAGAGAGGAACTTCAAGGTGCAGAAATGGCAGAAGTCCTGGCAGAAGGTGGGCTACGGCTGAATGTCCAACTTTCTAAAGTACTGTAACTGCCGAAGGAAGGATGCTGGATGCCTAGAGAACAGGTACTATCGTCCCCATCTTCAAGCAAAAGGAGACGGAATGGACTGTTCAACCATCGGGGGATCAAGTTCACTGCGCAGATACTATGAAGCTGCACGAGCGCCTCGGTCGACTCGAAACTAGCAGGACCTCGTCCAGATCTCCCACGGAACAGGCCCGAAAGGTCTACAACGGATGCCATCTTCATCGCTAGGCAAGAGATGGAGAAGTATTGCGAAAAGCTCAGGCCTTTCTGTCTAGCCTTCCTCGACCTGAAAAAGGTGTTCGACGGCTACCGCGAACAGCATTATGAAGATCACACAGGGAATGGAAGGTGCCAGAACATCTGATCTCTCTGGTGAAGGACATGTGCGATGGGGCTGAGGCAGCTATGTGCACCCTAACGACGGAGGTGGACATCACGGTCGGGGTGCACCAAGGGTCAGCTCTGAGCCCGTTCCCCTGCTTCCTAACACTAGATGGCCTGGTGAAGGGGCTCATGGGGGCACCACTGAAGACCATCCTCAACGCTGACGACGTCGCCTTGATAGCGGATAGTAGAGAGGAACTTCAAGGTGCAGAAATGGCAGAAGGTCCTGGCAGAAGGTGGGCTACGGCTGATGTCAAAAGACCAATTTTCTGAGCTCCGAAGAGGGTGCAGAGCCGACCGTGTACGGCCATGATGAGACCATCGAAAGGGTGGAGGACTTCCGATACCTTAGCAGCCGACGGTAATGTGGATCAGGCGGTGAAGGCTCAGGTCAACGCTGCATGGATGAAATGAAGGGAGTACACTAGAATCCTCTGTGACCGAAGGTGCTCCTGAGCGCTAAGGGAAGGTGTACCGAACAGTGGTAAGGCCTGCGAAGCCCTTACGGCAGCGAGTGCCGGGCCTTGAACAAGAATCACGAATGGCAGCTTCACTCTGTCGAAATGAGGATGCTGAGATGGGCCTGCAGCTGGACGCGGCAGAACAAGTTAGAAACGAGGACGTCAGAGCGGTCATGCAGACTGTCCCTGTCCAGCTAAAGGTATAGCCCCGAAAAAAAAAGGTGGAGAAGGATCTAGGTGAGGTCACGGCCACGATGGAAGGTTGGTGCCCCGGACAGAGCAAAGTAGCGACTGACAAAAACAGCGAACCCTGCGACTGCGCGGGGACTAACGCTAGGGAGAAGAAGAAGAAAAAGGAGGGAGTACCCCCTATACTATAGGCATTACATTAAATTCATTCTCTGATCTTGGGCCTTGTCAATGTTTCAGAGACTCTAAAGCTTTTCCACAACACAGTGAGTCAGCTCAATGTTTCTTACCATACGGTCAATTGTTTTGTTGGACTTCAAGCTTTTTTACATTAATTTGAAATTTCCTTCGAATTCAGTCATACTCGAAATTTTGTAGTGGAATTTCATTCTTAGCTCTTTCGTCCATTCAACATCAATATAGTTCAGATAAGAAGGCTTCAAGGACGTAGTCAATTCAAACTGAATAGATTCTTTAGAAAAATGTTACAGTCGAAAAGGATTCCACCGAAGATTTTGAGCGCTACTGCATATACACCATGTACTGTTTTTGTGCGCTCATAAATCTGTTTTTCAACCAGCCGATCGAGAATGTATTTAGACAGAGTCCTCAAAAAATAGAAAGAATAATAGTCCAGGCTCCCGAAGAGACGTTGCGGGAGCGATTCCGTAACGGGTTCTCCCTTAGAGTTTCCGGCAACATGATTGAAGAAGATCCCCAACCACGTTCCTTGATCAAAGCTTGCCTACTGTAATCGCATAAAAAAGTAAGCTCAATGCAGGTTTAGACACGATTTGCTAATGGCTACGCACTGCATTTGTAGAGCAGTCGCCCGACGATTTCGTAGCGAACAGGTGTGATATTTGTGTTGGCAATAGCAAATATTCGTAAGGGCAAACATGCAGCCAAATCTGAAATTCTGGCCAGATTTCGAACAGACTGGGTGTCATTCAATAATCAAGCCTGATGGAATTCTAGTCTCGAGATAAATCAGCTTTTCGCTATGCTTCTATTAGGTGTTTCAGAAAGTTCTGTCGTTTTCTGACATTCCACTTTTGGATGCTTTTATTTCCCTTGAAAATTAGGAAAAGCCCTGCAATTGATGTTGATGTCATTTTTGAAGAACTTTTCCAGCTCTATCCATGTTCAGCACAACTTTATCCTAAAATATTTTCTTATAGCTTTTTCAAAGCTTTGAATTCAGTATCTCGAGGAAGCAAGCTTGGCATGACTTTCTTTTCTTAGCTTTAAATAGACCTGAAAGTGGCGGGATCAGTTG
The DNA here is from genome assembly GCA_036418205.1 of Ostertagia ostertagi. Lineage (NCBI taxonomy): Eukaryota > Metazoa > Nematoda > Chromadorea > Rhabditida > Trichostrongylidae > Ostertagia > Ostertagia ostertagi. The sequence continues at coordinate 35,856 of MU868982.1, read as the reverse complement.
AAGATATCAACGATGCTTTGGGCCTAGATTTGCAATAAATGTGCTCAGAAGCAGTAGTTAAAAAATTTATTGTAAGGAAGGCGAGAGCTTGAATATGATGAGAGTAGTGGTGGACATCGGACGTGTCTCCGATTACAAAAGTTCGGGATTGAAGCACTTGGCGTAAGACATAGAGGAGGTTCTGCCAACGTGAGGTATATGGTTTGTACAGCAAGCTATACGGAAGAAGCTGGAAAGTCTAAAAAATTCGATATGGCGGTGCCGCCCGACAAAATCACCAATTTGAAGCATCGTCCATCAAATTGTCGCTGGTTTATGTGTGTGAAGCGACTCGTTTCTCTACAGATTTGCGACGTACAATAAAGAGCGGATTTTTCTTTTATATTCTACGAAAGTTTGCTGATAGATCGACGGCGATGAAGTCTACAAACTTTGCAGATTTAAACTGTGGCTGGAGGAGGGTTGGCTAGCTTTCATGGGCCAGCGGCTGGCCATGTCTTCAGTATCAGATGGAACTGTTACAGTGGAGAATCAATCTTTATACCAATTCAAAAATCATCAAAAACTCTAGTACTAGGAAGTCCAGGCATTCCTCATATAAAGGAACACGCCATCCCTGAAAGGTTTCTTGAACGCAACATCGCGCGGCAACCTTCACCAAGTTTGTACCAGCTGAACTTCAGAGTGGTTCTGCGAATATCTTACTTAGTAGGCCCTGTGAACTATCTACTGTCAACTTCTGACGATCTTCGATAGCTTCCTTGAAGAGAAATACATCAAAAACCAACATGATGCTAAAACGACCTTCCCTCAGTTCATCCCCTCCACAATAAACGCTACCCTGTTGAACGGTTTCTTATAGAACAAGATTCGCGCTTTCAAATGTATTTTAATCAACTCGAAAGGTTTAGCCCAAGCCGAGATACGTGCATTTAAAATTAGGGGCTGGAAACGACAGAAACTTTCTGAAACACCTAATAGAAAGAAGCAAACATTACCATGCACACAAACATGATCCCGCCATTTCACACCATTACTTTCAAACGCAAACGGTAGCCGTCAACTACGATAGGGCAGCCTTAGGATGTTTGTTAGGGAATAAAGCATGAATGAAGTGAGTGACTCATTCCTTCGACGTCTGGTTAAAATCCTGAATTTGTCCGAGAATTTACCCCAGGGGTTACCTAGGCTCCAATGTACGGACATCAACAGTGCGAAAATTGGCTACGGACACTGGCGCTCTCAACCTCCTCTATGAGACAAGCAATTTAGGAAATCTGAAGTGAATGAACAATAATTCATCTAATAAAAAAGCCAAAATACGGATGAGCCATGATGAAAGAACCACGCCAAATTCCTTCTATATGACAAGACAAGATCACGAAAAGCACCGAGAAGTTAAGTGGATCCCAATCACCAACCTACGTTTTTTTGTTATAGCGGAAACACAATTGAAATGCCGCTACTGCTGAGGCTGATTCGTGAATGTGCTCAGGGACCGTCATACCTACGTCCACAATAATGAATGCCTGGGCCTCACTGAGCGCATCTACCCTAATTTCCGGTAGATAAGCCCGGGCCGATTTCACGTAAAGACACCTCCGCTCTGCAGAGCAATTTTGAACTCCTTAGAAATTACCGTAAATTCACCTATAGAAGTAATCCGATGCTTGATTACGAAATTGACATTCATTTTTGGCGGTTGTGCCATCTGCCGGCACCTTGCCACGACCCCTGTTGTCACCAAAATCGGTGTGACCTTCTGTGTAGAGGTTATTTGGCGCCCTAATTACAAATATGACATTCATTTTGGCAATAAAGTTGTTCAACGCATATTTCTCGGTTGGAGAGCGCTGACGAGCAGAAAATAGGCGCGGAAAGCGCCAGTGCCGAGAATAAATGTCGTATTCGTGACCAGGACCAAGTAACCCCTATACGGAAGCTTACGTCAAATTGGTGGAAAACAGTGTCGTGACAAGGTGCCGCCAGATGGCGCCACCGCTAAAAACGAATGTCGTTTTCGTAATCAGTATATGGAATTGCTCCTAAGGGCATGTTGCGGTTGTTTTTAGTACTCAAGGCACTGCATTAGCGGAGGTGTTTATACGTGATATTGGTGCGGGCTTATCTACCGGAAATTAGGGTACGTTCAATTGCTTGCCATTAACCGTGTTGTATATAGGAGTTTGAGTAAAAATAATGAAATAAAAAAGAACCCGTCGTAAACTAGTTATCAAAACCGGCAATGACGCCAGCCAATCGAAACGGTAACTTCTTCACAACGGTAAGTTTGAATGTGGTCTACTCAGATACGATTGGCGTATCTATAAATGCACATGTGTATCATGAACTGTTTGTTCGAGCACTGTAGGATGAAACATTTCAGAAACACTTTCCCAATCACGCATCAGATTGCACTGTCATAAAGGAAATATTCTAGGGGTAGAAGTTTCAGGGTGATAGGAAGAAACAGAACAAATTTGGAACAAAAACACCTTACAACAAGCGCTCTTATTATTATCGAACCAATTATAAATAATAAAAAAATAATATTAGGACACAAGGTCGAGATAAACTCATTGGAGGTAGTTTCTAGAGAGGTTGTTGTAGAACAATAGACCGGGGCCATTTAGAAGTTCGACAATTCAATAAAAACACAAGATTTCAATGAATGAACGAACGAACAGTAAAGTTATGGATTTACGGGGTGGAACTGTTGATACCACGATGAACTCAAATCGATAATGGAATTTCATATAAGCTTTTTCACGAATTCCGTACTCTAGCGTAACCGGTGTCAGACACTCGACTATTATACAACGTAACGACTATGAAGATTGAGGAGAATGATAATGATGATGATGATGATGATGATGATGACGACAGATGATGAATGAAGAAAAAAGGATTAGATAGATGGATAGATACCAGATTGATGCGTATTCACTGTTGTGGTGTTAAAACGACTGTGCATGTGTGTGTCTGTGGATGTGTGCTATGATGAGGAAGACAATAACAGAGAAAATACATCCGTCAAAAGTACGTCAAAAACTACGAATCACAAAGAGGGATGAGGTATTAACATATGATTACGACATCGTGGAAGAGGAGGAAGAGAAGGAGGAAGAAGGAGAAGAAGAGGATGTAAAAAAATCCACAGAAAAATAAAAATGAATGAAGAAGAACGAAGAAAACGTAAAAACAAAACAAGCATTCTATACGGTAATTCACAAGAAATGTATAAAATGTGGTCGTGAAAGATGACACACCCTATGAGGGAACACAGCGTCTTCACCTCTACAAGAGGACCTACGCGTAATGATAACGACGTGAGGAGACACACGAATGCTGATGAAAACGATGACCGAGGAATCAACCGGGTGCGACGGGTATGAACGTGAATATTATAGGCTGATGAGTTAGTAGAAAATTCAAAGCAAAATGAAAAATAAACAAAAATCATGAAAACAAAAATGGATGACACATGAACTGGATGAACATCACTTATGTATAGGATCGGATGGATGTATGTCCTTTTGCCTGGGTAATCAAACACCTCAATCAAGGAATCCATCTGCCGCTTGCCACCGAGCCTATTCGACTTTGAAGAACTCACGAGGTAGTGGTTCTGCCTCGCTTGTGTTCACCGTACCCAAAAATAGCACACCGCATGATGCCGATATTTCGCGTAACATGCGAAGCGCTGCTGGAAGCTGTTCGTTCAACTTGTGAGCGTCATCACCATACAACGACTCCAGATATCTGCAACGATACAACCCTAACAAAACTTATGGATTGTCATCAAACTGGATATTACAAAAGTACCACGGCCATATGCACCTAGCTTCGCCCATATGGCCACATGGGCGGAGCTAGGTCATGTTGCGGCCGAGGTGTGACTCTTTACCTCAAGAATCATCAACTAGCTAACCTGTTAAGAAGTGCGCAGTATTGCTCGTGATGTCTGGCAATGATCCGACGGTCTTCGGGGTCGGTGATACAGTCCCTTGGTGAGAACAGCACAATCAACATGATCATGGAGATTACCAGCTCGTTTCTTCGAATATCCTCGTGGAATATTTTGAAGAATCTGAAACGTCAAAATCGCGTTCAGTTTATGAGACGATTCTGCAATCAAGGACGACTCACTGTAGAAATCGCATCTTCTGCTCGGTTCGAACGTCGGCGTTGAGCTGATCGAACATGTTGATAGACACTTCGCAACTTTCTTTCAGTGTTGGCGTCGTCCACGCACCCGAGCCGCTATCAAAACGACGGACACCACGAACCGTGAGCATCTCGATCATACTACCTTGAAATCAATAAACTTCAAGATAATGGCGAAGAATAAATGCTGCTAGAAGATAATGGCTACCCTTCAGAAGCGCAAATTTGCCATCTTGACTGAGTTCGTTGAAAGCCGGCAGTTTCTTTGCCATCTTCACGAATCGACGCATTGTCACGTCCATGATGTTCATTATGTCTGCAGGTGATTTTTCGTTCTGAAACCTCCAGCAATAAGACTATATTTCACACTGGAACTGTCATAACATGCCTTAAGGAACGATAGCTTCTGACGTCCTTGCTCCATTGGATCATTCATACCCTTGAATGCTTCTTGGATCTGCAATGACGAATTCATGATGGCTTTATCTCATTGACAAGAAGAATATGAAGTCTGAAACCAACTAAATCAAGTGCTTGCAATTCCGCAGAGTTCAGTTGATAGCTCAGCCTTTTATCTGAGGTGTTAGATGACGACGTTCCGGAAGTTTCTCCCTAAGCAGAAAAACTAGGCATATTGCTCATCAATAATAACAAATTCAAACTGAAAACATGCTTGAGAATTTCACAGTACAGAAAAAAATACGACAAAGAAAATTGGATCCAGAAGGACTACCTCATGTTGCTGACCACCGGAACTCGTTGATGTGGATGACGCTACACCAGCTGAAGCCGAGGCGGAGTGGTCTTCTGGACTATCGATCTTCAAGGCATCTTCGATCGTGTTGTGAAAGAACAAGTTCATCTTTTCCAAACTATCCTCGTAATTGCTGGTGGTAAATGACGCTTTTGGAAGATCGCCACTGGAAGCCGCTCCGAGGTCAGTGTAGGTGGGAATCCCTGAATCCATTGAATAGTTTTAGCTACACAATAATCAGTAAAAAATTATTTTGTGAACAAAAGTGGACCTGCTCGAATCTGTGAGACGTTATGGACCGGTAGCATTTGACTAGTGGGCGATTGGAATGTTCGCGGTTGAGGTGCCACCAAATCTGTTGGCGAATAAGCAGCCCTGAAAACTACAGAGATTTAGACTGTCTGCACCTAGCTGAACTCAAACTCACCTCTTTGCGAGCGGCTCATCTTCACCTGGACGAGTTGCTCGTTGTACAAGGCTGTGATATTCGTCCATCGAGATAATAACCTGTATTAAAATATACATCAGGTCACACGAATCTTAATTGCATTGCAAATTCTGACTTGACATAAGAACAGAGCAAGCGGCCGTAATAAGCTACGAGATTCAGATGGCGGAAGCGCAATCGATAGGTTTCGGCTCCTTCGAACTTTGGTGATAGCGTATTTCAGGACCGCTGCGGACTAAACCCATCAGCAGCACTTAAGCAGCTATTTATCACTAAATCAGCATCACCCACTATTTTTCACCATGTCACAACAGTTCAGTTATTCATTGCGATTAAATCCTACCGCATTCAGTTACATTTCCTTGCATCAGACCAGGTCAGATTGAACCCAAAGTCAAAGCTTTAATGCTCACTTGTCGAGACGGATCAACGACCTTACTACCAGGCATGTTTGGTTGAGGTAACTGCGACCGTAGACGTTGTTGCATCATCATGTTGGATTCGTACTGAAACTATTACAGTGCATGGAAATAAGAAAACTCCGATGTATTTTTCACCAGAAAACCAGAAAACGTGCGACTTACAGCATCCGGACTTCCTTGATTACCAGTCATTAGGCCAAGAGGACGTGATGGAGGAGAATCAGAAGCGCCCGAACCAGCAGGACTCATTAATGGGTACTGAAATAAGAAGCACTAATAAAGCGTGCAATAGAACTGCAACAGCTACTGAACATACCTGTCCAGCAGGACTGACCAAAGGCGGTATCCCACCGCGGCCACTGAGCGCTCCCAGCTGAAACTAAATGTCCACATTCGAGTAATTATTGGGAGCAATTGCTTCATTCATCACGCAAGCAAATTTTTACTACCTTTCACGCTACCCATGAACTTTTTGGATCGCATCGTTTTCTGAAGGACGCAGACGAGCAGTCTGCGAAAGCCATCATTTTGGCTATACCCCGAATTGCGCAATAACCGCCATGCCTATGGGCGTTGTTGAAGTAGGGCCCACCGTTCGCGGTTCCATTTCCAAAGATTTGACAACACCCTCCCCCTCTCCGTCCCCGACTACTACCGCCATCGTCATGGCTGCTCCGGTAATATTTGACTATGTGACTGGTCACCATTAACCACCCCCAACCCCGCCCACTTTTTCCTCTACAGCAGTCGAGCAGGAAGACGGGGAGGGGTTGGCGAGAGGCTTGGGGGGGGGGGTTAATTTGCCAAACAGAGCGACGAATCCTCTAAATATGAGCCTATTTTTTGAAATTTTTGAAAACTTTCTAAATAGTGTCAAAAACGACCCCCTCTACCGCAACCACATCCCCCTTCAACACCCAGAACTCGATCTCTTGTTCCAACCTTTTCATCTTCAACAACTCCAAATACAAGCCCCATCCAACAAAATCAAATGACCCCCTCGATGAGAACAGCGCAACGTACGGTCGACCCTGTTCGGAAGCATTGCGACCGTGTTAGTAGAAGAAGTATCATGACCGATTTCTGTAGCAAAACCAACCTGGGCATCGACCATTGGTGAAATTGACAATGGTGACGTCATTGCCTTTACAGCTGCATGTTGTCGCGCGAGTTCCTTGAATGATAAATAGAATTTTTCAATAACGACGAACTTGTCGACGAAACGTCAGTTGTGCAAATTTACCGGCAGTACTGTACGATACAAACCTGTTTTTGCCTCTGCTGATTGGCCATATTATTGAGGCGGGAATTCTTTCGCCGTCGTAATTGTTCCTCATTCAAAATCCACTCTTTTTTCATGCCCACCTCAAAAAAGCGCATTTAGTTAAGGAGACACTGCATACACGCTACCAGAGCTTTGATCGACTACACTCATGTACATGATGCAATGCTGAAACCGAAAGCGAAACTCACCGCGAAACATTTTCGCAGTCGGCACTTCTGGCAGAAGCGTCTGCTGACAGCGTTAATTTCGCAGTCTTCAGAATACGGACATTTGAATTCCTGAAAAACAGACACATTCGATTCAGCGATTCTCATCATGGATCGATGGGACCAACCTTTGGCCGCAGCGCGTTGCGACGGAAAAACGCCTTGCACGATTCACATGTGATGACGTTGAAATTGTAACCGGTGGCATGATCACCACATACTCGGCACGTCTTCTGTCGACGTCGTGCCTCCTGAAAAGAAGTAAATAACTCGACTGCGTGATCGATTGTAAGGGCATTCCTAGGTCATTCAACGTATAGTTCTGACAGCGGCATGACCTTTTGGAACCAGAGAACACTACGATGCAATTGAGAGGCAGACGAATCAGCTATGAACTATGAACAAAGGGCGAAGCCCTTTTTGTACATCTGGTTCCTGGTTTTCTGCTGACCAGAAATCGAAGGCGATTTTGCGAAAACACTCGCCGAACTTAAGATCAAGCGTTCTATGCCATTTTTTTTTCGAAATAAGTGTAACGGAAGAAGGAATGCGAGAAGCTTTCTCACCCCATCGCTGTTCGGATCGATGCCACCGACGTCAGGAGAGGCACACGCGGCGGCCATACCTTCCTCCATCTTTGCAGGAGTTAGTGTGGGGTTAAAACCTAAAACACAAGCACAGAATAAGTACCTTGGTTTCAAACGAGCACTGAGCTCTGAGATCTTAGACCAACCGTTCATCAATTGACCACCGAGGGATGGAGGTGAGTGTATTACCGGGTCGTCCGGCGTGCTCATCTGCGGCTGAAACACAATTGAATTTCAACAGAGAAATGCTACTAGAAACTTTTTTTCCACTGTCTCACACGTTGTTCCATTCACACACGCATTCATGCATACTGTCTCACTATTTGAGTCTACTGTGAGAACAACGCCACTCGGAATGCAACAGTGCGACTGCCATGAGCTCGACGACGAATAGAAGGCCGCATCGGCGTGTTCATTAGTCATTCATTGACCTTTTAATTTTTCGCTTCTTCCACAGAACATGACGATGTGTCTGATGATCAAAGCGCATTTATTGGCAGCATGGGAAAAGGCGAATCGACTGCTTCAGATTTCTTATCAAGGAGCATTTCCCAGATATCGAGAACCCATGGAATTAAACGGCAGTTCATTGGATCACCACGATATTAACGGGTTCATGATTTAAAGATGAAATAGCAGCCTTTGGTCAACGCGGATGAAGATCAGATGCTATTGCGCTTATGAGGTTTTCCAGGGGATGGAGCTAAGGACACGACTGTCAAGAACAACTGCAATGCAATGGATGCCCTAGTGGAGATTTGCTAGGAGGATCAGCAACAAATGTTCAGTTAGCCGTTTGAATTCTACATAATGGCTCTGCCAGCTCTGAGCAATGCACCCATTCACCCTTCATCATCTGGCGAAATACTATTGTCAGGGCGGTGTTCATATCATATGAATCAGTCGCATGAAAACCCGCCTGAGATTGACAATGAATCGTATATGAAACCATGAAAAATGCGTACATCAAATTTCTCGCCCATTTCGTTTATTCTTTGATGTTCTGTAACAACCGAAAGTATGTAGTCTACGCAACCTCACTATTGGCGAATCAGTAATGTAATCAACGGGAATGCTACTGTTTCATGTCGCTGTTCGATGAACTATAATTTTGCTGGTCATTTCCCTACATTCAGCAAATTTGGACCTCCGATCTAGGGAACATTCATGGACCGTGGTTTCTACTGGCCGGGGATCTATGAATATATTGAGAATGACGATTCGGTTAGACAATGAAGAAGGCGCAATACTTTCTGTGTATGATTTCTTTTATGACGAATCCAGAGGGAAACATGCATTTATTGACAAAATTTCACTCACAGCCTGTATTTCTGGTACTCACCTTGCCATAAAACTTATTTAGCATACTCCAGTTGAGGTAGTTCTGTGAGGAGAGAAGATTGTTAACGTCCACCATAATAGTTAAAGTGGCGACAGGGTGCTGTGCGATAGCGTTGGACGCGACGACGTCACGACCTCCGCTGGCTGGCTTGGTGCGAGAGCGAGAAGTACGAGCGAGCGAGCGACTCTTAGTGCTGATCGAGGTTCGTCGGCTTCCTCACCATGCCGACGCCTTCAAACTACCAAAATCGATGTCACGCCGTTCGCATTTCTACACACATACGTAAAAACAAGAATGAAGTGACGACAGTGGTAGAGAATGGCAAAATCACTTAGCAGAAAATATGCAAGATTTGCAACTCAGAACTCGGAATGACTCAGTTCAAGGACTGCTCGTCCAGAAGGAATCAGAAGGTGAAAGAGCAAGTCTTCAGAAGCAATTTGTGAAGGGAAGAGAGATAATTGGTAAGCAGACGCTATCTAAATAGCAAAATGTCATCCTAGAAATTTTATTAGATTCGATAATCTTACGTTGTCACACCTACCATGAGCGGGTCGTGTGCTCAACCAAGCGAATGCCCTCGCCATCGCATGATCAAGTACAGGCTGCTTGTTCTAACAAATACACATAACCTCATTAAAAACGGACAGGCATCGGCTAATACATCGCAACTGTAGGTAATTATAGAATAACATGAGCTTCATAAGCTCACAGCTTCAGGTTCCGTGGATTTCTATCTAAGACTACAAGTGGGCGTGTGGTGGTCGATATGAGTAGTGTAGCAGTAACAGTGTTGACATGGTACAGCGTTGAGCACTAATGAGCACATACGTCGAAAATACGTCTACATCAGTATTTGCGATGTGTTACCGTAGCGACAGTCATTTCGAGAGTTGGGACGCTCATCTGGTTTGGCACAACACAATAAACTGCGAATAACTGTTTGTATTCCCAGATATTTCCTATTTACGACTGATTTCGTTCATATTAGCTTCGCTCATATTGGTCTCGCCTCTCGCGCTGGCTGATGCTGTGATGGCACACAGAAGCAACTTACGGAGGGCACCATACCAAACGCTCGCCTCGAACTATCCCGAATAGCATCGGCGACGACGGGGAAGATTAGCGAAAACACGCGAAACGAACTCATTACACGCAGCGATAAACAAGTGGCTTAAAACGTATAATACCGCAAGGCAATGATGCTGTGCTGGATGGTTGGGGACGTGTAAGGCATCGGATTACGTCACAGAGTTTTTCTAGAGAATTTCGCATCACATGAGCCGAGAATGAACAAGGAAGTCTAATACAAGCTTTCTAGCTGGCTGCTGGTTGAGGAGCATGTTGCGAATCCCAGTTTTTAGCGTTCGTCGCTCGCGCGGTGCGTTCACGAACGACCTTCATTCAGCCGAAAAACCTTGAACAACGCCATATAGTTAACGTGTCCTATTAAAATACGAGCATCGCGCAGTCGAACGAACGCATAGATAGGTCGAAACCGGCGAGCGAGGTCAGCCGTCGTCGAAACGAACGAAAAATAAGCGCGGAGTCAATACAATGTCACTCATGAGGGGAAAGGACTGTTCAACTCTTCATGGCTCTAAATCCCTGCAAGTCATTAACACCAGTGGCGGCTTATCGGCATTAGCACTAGATCGAATGATTGCATTCATTGACTACCTTTCCATTCTAACGCTCTTACGTTATCGCCTCCAGCGCAAGCTGCAACTTCACGACAAGAAATAGTCGCGAGTAGGAACGAGTCCTTTCGTTATCAGAAGCGGTCCACCACTGCAGACTTCGCGATCACTCACCTCTCCGTCTCCTCTGCTCCAGATGGCTCGGAGAAGGAGAAGGAGCGAGCTGGATGGCACGCGAGGCTGAAGCAAAGGGGGAACGTCGCAGCCCCAAAGTCCGGGCGGCCAGCCAGCAGGCAGCCGAGCGCTCGAGCCGCGGCTCCGCAACCAGCGCGATGCCAGAGGTCTATGAAACTACCGTATACTTCTAGGATGTTATTCCGCGTTCAGACAAAAACAACTCGCCATGGAGCAACGGGAGGACGAAAACACACGCACGCACCACACACAACCACCCCACATGCTCGACACAATAACAGCACAGCTGAAAGGATCGGAGAACGGCTGAGGAGAGAGCATGAACGATGAGGAGGCATCGCGCGAACATGAGATTGAAAACACCGGATGAAATTAACAAACGCATGTTTTCGCATTCGGTTGTCCGCCGCGTGTTTCGCAGAAAGTTCGGGAGGTTGCAGTTCGCTTTCGACAACACATCGTCGCAAGGATACATAGATGTATGAACGTTCACATACTTAGGCATCCACACGTACTTCCCCAGTGGAAGCAGTCGAACGTCGATTTTCAGTCACCGACCTCGATGGGATGAAAAAAAAAGTAACCCGTCAGCGGTTGCACATGTGTATGCAACCTATCGATAGAGACAGATAGCTGGGTGGGCAGATAGACAGACGGACAGACAGCTGGACGGGACTGATCGGCGAATAGGCAAGCGGGGACACGGTAGCCTCATATACATGACTCGCTCTTTGACTCGATATTAAGCCTCATGACATCCGTGGCAAGCGAGCGAGAGATACAATAGTGGACATGTTCTTCTTACTGGAATAATCGCACATTTAGACATCCCACTCCGTGTCGCCTCATTTCTTTGAAGCGAATCTGTTTACTGTCATTCATATATCTGCCGAACGTAATTAGACACAAAAAAGAGCGGTCAACGAAAACAACAGGAGAGAGAACGGGCAAGGCACCGAAGCGGCGCCGTCCGTTCAATACGCAGAAAAAACGCGATGTAGTGGTGGGGACATATTCTAGCGAGGCAAAAACGAGGCACGCCCAGTTTTCAGGGCGGCTAGGGCAGACACACAGACACACAGACAGACACACGCACACACACCACACATACACACATGAACTACGTCCGTGCCACGGAGACGACGACGGAGGTCCTAAAGGAGACGACTGGGAAGGAACTCACCACAAACTTCTTCGCTGCAATGCCATTGAGCTTGTGTTTCCGATGTGAGTTCTAGACAGGGGCTGCATGACACGTGAACGCTGGCCACAAGCAAAGAGAACGGGGAGGGACGAGGCACAATGTTTTTGTCATTGGGAGATACTGGCCTCCGACCGAATACACAACGAAAAAAAGGGAAGATGACAAGAAATCCCTCGTACAGCAAAACAAAAAAGTCTGAAATGTTCAACGAGTCGAAAGCAGCCGTCGACAAGTATTCCACCATAGATGAACGCTTGTTAAGCTTTGTTGCTATAGTCACTACGTTTATCTTCAAGGTGCAGGGATAATGGCATGCACCAACGTACGTGACAGGACGAAGCTTAAAAACGACCTTGTACTACGGCTAAAAAAGTGCTCAGACCGAAAGAAGCAAGACAAAGATCGCGCACGAATCAGTGGATCCATCTAGTGTGGTGGCTACGATTAGTTGAGAAAAACTTCGCTTTACTGTAGTAACACCGTGTTTCTAAAACTGATCGTAATACGGTGAAGTGGCCACCAAATTCTGTTGCCATTCTTAATACAATTAGACAATGGAATCTACTATAAGGTAAAGCGTTGCTGGAATCCCCATAGCTCCTCTACCTTTGACCAAGGCTCATGTGTGGACATGTGGTACACTTACGCTCAAACACGACAGTGTTGCATTTCGTTTCTATCAAGTTGCGCGCCACAGACACGCGGTTTGATTGGTCTCGAGCGGAAGGCGGTGCCACGCCCACTGAGGGACTACGGTAGTGCTCATGTTATTCTCGAGATTACATACACGCGGACGAAAACAGGATTGATGACGGCAACCACGCAGGGGACAAGCTCTCAAAACAACCTCAGACAGAGAAAGAGCGATAATGCGAAGGGATAATCAGACTTTGTCATAAGTTGGCAAATCTCAACTAAAACTAGTGGAAAGTGTAGCTATACAGAAGAAGGCGGAGAGCGAGTCGGGATTTCGACGTTCAGTGGGACAAACACTGACCGATGTACTAAAAAATGCCCGATCACGGTCTTTCGTGTGAGGCTTTCTTCAGAGACGCGATCATCGCACAATGAAAACGAACTCCGTTGTTTGCGGAACGACCAGGTTCACCGAACGAGGATAGGGCACAGTCACTGAAATTGAGCGGGAGAAAAAGTAGCAGATCGTTGATCGGGTGGATTCAGAACTGGGAAAAACGGGGAGGATAGGAGCGATACATGAAACTCGAAACTATGTTCGATCACAAAGATCGCCGCAACTTCGTTGACAAAGTATACATTTAATTAGCGGTGAAACGTACAAACAAAAGTGCAAACTTAGTGCATCGCAGGCCGCAAGCGTGAAACAAAAGTTACCGTCAACAACTACGGTAGTCTGGCTCACGAGAGAAAAAACTCGCCAAAGGTGGTCTCCGGCAATGGGGTCGAAGACTACGAATAGCGGATGACTCTAACACAAGAACAGCAACAAGCGAATGTATTCTGCTGTTTCAAGCGAATGCAACCAAGATGAAGTTGTAGAGATGAGGGCGAGCAAGATTCGCACTTATCAGACCTGCAAGTAGGACGCCAGCAAAGAAGTACTGCACGATGTCCCATTACTAGAATAGCCGATGGATACGTATAGAAAATGTTGAATACTAGTCATCTGGCATGATCAGAAGTGCTTAGTCAGAGTGATTATAGGAATTGTTGACAGGTCGCCACGGCACACGTCAAGGAACGTGTCACCTAGGAGCCAGCCGTATAGCGCCTACTGCCGTGTACACATATGCGCCTAAGTCGAATAGTACAATATTAATCATTAATCAGAGTCTCATGTGTATAGATATGAGAACTAAAATGAGGTAGGTATCGAAGTATGAAGAAAAAACGTTAATTGGACGACGCCGTGACAGTAAAGGGGTGAGTGTCTAGCGGGACGATCGTTCACCAAGGACGATGTACCGAACTAGGCTGAACACGGGACGAAATGCGCCAACACGGGGCATCTCAGCGTGTCACCCGAATCGGGCCGTGAATACAGTTGAAGAGCAGAAAAAAATGGGGGGTAAGGAGGGAAGAACGAAGAGACGAAAACATCAACAGGGGTTGGCACACGCAGAGTGCTGCTGCCAACGAAAAACAAGTCGAGAATGAGGGAACGGATGCATCACGTGGACTGCGGAGCCGTCAGGCAAGCAGACGCACTCACACACGTGCCGGCCAGGACTCAAACAAAGTCGCAACACACCACATCGCAACGCGCTGGAGCGCAAACCGGGGACGACGAGTAAGCGCGAACGACGTGCGCGAGCTTCGACCGCCGTACCACTGGCACAAGGATATAGTGCGAGTCGCCTTGGCGACAAAAGGTACCTCATCAGCTGGCGGCAGCGAGCGACAAAGCGATTAGCAGCCAGCGTTACCATAACACGCGTTCATTGCACGTCGAAAGACGATGATGCATGCCAATTGTAGATGGAATTGACGAAAGGCGCCATTGACGTTTCATTTCGCGACTTCTGCACCGATAGTGAGTGTAAACAGGGCTGCGGCTACGGTACACGCTAATCGATATTCTCGAGTCCTTCCAGTGGCCTCCACGAAGAAGCTGAGTTGCACGCATTCGACTACATCCGTGGTGCCCGCCTTTTCCTACTCCTCTTCTCTCTGCAGCGGCCAAATATACAACACACAAACCAAGCGAGAAGGCCACCCGAGCGCACTCCTCATCTAGCTCGCTGAATATTGACGCCTAGTTGAGCTGGTTCAGACAGGGAAGGACGGACAGAGGAACTCCCATGAAGGAGTTAGCAATCCAATGAGTCTGAAGCCCTTACGCGAGGAAGTAGCGAGAGTCGGCAATAATCAACTAGTGCACAGGGTATGGCCTTATCAAACAGGACGTATAAAGAGAACCACGTTAAAAACTTCTTAGAAGGCTATTAAACCTTTGCTGGTGCTACTGCGAAAGCGCTGAATGCGGTGCTGCGAAAACAGTAGGATAGCGTCAGAAAGCGTCTGCAAATCGCTCTGCGTCCCGTCGCACCGGAATCGCACGCATAAAAAGTGCCAGAGAGACCGAATACACACACCCAGTCACTTATCTATGGCAAACAATAAAGTACAAAAAAATGTTTTGAACGATTCGGAAAAAAACCAAAGCAGCTGAGGTGGAGGTGCTGTTGAAAACCTCCGTTAGGTGGTCAGCTAAGCCAGCACTTCAACGCCCACAACTAACTGTGGTTACTTTCATGAAAGAAGAAGGTCAGTGCCATGGCTCATAACCTCATAACTGCGAAGATTAAGCGCTGGTGAGTCAGAAAGGGAAGAGCGAACGGTTTCAATACTGTTTATTCATCGCTCCTACATCGAGATCTATCGTAGCACCCGACACACGAGAGCGCCCGTCGGTCGGTCAGCATGTCGGGCTCTCTAGCTGGTTCCTGCCGACCTTTATACACTACGAACTAAAGTAGCAGCGAAAACAACTTACATAGATGTTACTGTAGACATCGTGGTAGAGCATTCTGACAAGTCCAGGGTGTCAGACGGGTGCCACTAACCATAAGAACGCACAAAAAGCCGGTTAGCAGTAGTGGGTAACGAGGCAGTGCGACGAACGCCGAGGCGACAGACACCGCAAGGGCGAACGGGACAGGACGCAGAGGATAGGAGAAAGTGATAACAAACATAGTCTGAGGAAGACAAACCGCAGACGAGAGTCGAAGCGGATTATGGTCTAGACATGGGACTGGATGCAGACTTCGACTAACATCCGTCTACGTCACTCCAGTTGCATCAGGGATTGCGTTTCGTGGTCGCCGTTCGCGCGCGCGATCGTCGCAGGTGATTGCATTTGGCGATCACAGCCAGTCAAAAGTGATGGCACGATTCTTGTTAAGCTATCATTGTTCATTCATAGCAAACAACGGCTGTGGAAGAGATGCACATGTGGCTCTTGCGTTTTCGCTCTCGCCTCATCTCATGCGTAAAAAGTGCGAAACATAGAGTTCGAAAGAATCGATTTTGAGGTGTTTTCGAGAAGCACCGTCGTTGTCGCCGCGGCCACCGCCGTCGACGCTGCCGTCGACGACGACATTGCGCTCGCCCGTGTTCCCATAAAGTGCAGTGTTTTGCTCTTAGCGTCCAACGAAAACAACTATCCGTTAAGCTAATCGAAAGATTCGAATCACGCATGCTGAGGTATCCAGAGTCTGATCCTTCGCAGGAGCAAGGGATTTCTTGAGCAAGGGATTTCCTTCTCTTCTGTTGATCTTTTAGTCACGTTGAAGCGCATTAGTGAACTGCCACGTGGTTACTCGCATTTCACTTAACCTGTAACGGCTTCTCGCGTGAGATAAGATGACAATATGAGAATGCAGGTGGCAAATTCATGAGAATGTCAAATCTACCGGAACAGCTGCCTCACGCGGCTTCATAGAATGATCAATAAGTGGATGTTACCATGAAATTTCTTTCCTTAATTTACTCAGCTAAGATCATTCTCGACGCGTTATTCAATAAACTACTCTAGGGTACCGCATGACAATTTACAAATGAGGAACTGCAAAAAGAAATTCTCTAGTCACAAAGCTAAATGCCGCAAACATAGGGTAGAGCTGGACTAAAAGGGTAGAACAAGGGCTACTACCACAAGTATGGTCCACATTCAGACCAGTCACAACTTGTATCCCTTCGATAAATGATGCCGAACTTGAACAAGAGCATAAAAATACTTAAGTTGATAACGCATATCATTTCATAGGCTTAATCGTGCCCATATGTATGTCTATGTATATGTAATGGGAATCTAAAACGAGAATTCCCAAATAGGATTCGAATGCTTAAGAAAAAACATAGATCAGTGCCAAGCAATCAATTTTACTTCCTAGAAATTAATTTCCTATCGGCACAGGGACTTAATGAATTGAAAACTTTGTCTGCCATACAAAAATCACATCAACAGCTATTTCCTAATTTGTCTGTAAGCTTTTAAATGACGGATTATTGATGAAAATAGCTCATTAATCGCTTGCTTGGCCGTTAGAGACCTTTTAGCATCAAAAACTCATCTTTTAGAGAGGTCAAAAAAAAACACTTATAAATTGTCATTAGGAGAACTATAACCACCTAGACAGGGTGTCTCTCCTTCTACATCTCTTTTCATTTTTAGCTTTTCGGAGATTCCATGATAGCTTCGAAAATTGCAGACTTCGCTCCAAGTAGGTCTTATAAAAAGGCGCATAGAACGCTTACTTACAGAACTGATGGAGCGTGACTTACGCGATCGCACTTATAGAGAGCGCATCACGTCATAGGGCCAAAAAAATTCTGTGCGTGGGAAAGTTCGGTGAAAAGCTGTCTGAGTTTACCCCAATTTTAGCTGACGACGTCATACAAAAAGCGGCAATTTAGTAATGGAAAAAGCGTTCACGCTGAGGCAGAGCGAAGGGGCAGGATGGGAAAAGCAAAGCCTTAGTCATGTTCATCTCTATAAATGGAGAAGGTTGAGTTTACAATCGCAGCGTTTGACAACGAAAGGAAAAGGTAGAGATCGCGGAGTATCCACCAGAGGGTGCATCCACGAAAAACATGCAAACAAGGCGACTGAACATAAACAATGTCAGAAGCAGACGCGAGAACGTGACAATATGTTCGAGAGCACCCTTGTCCGTTCTTGATGGAAATATGTTATGCATTGAAAACAATCTACGGAAAACACAATTGTGCAATAAATACACTTTATCCACACATACGTAGGTGAGCCTTACAAGGCACCATAAGCTTGAAAGTAACTTGGGATGCGAGGTGAAAGCGAAAGGGAAGGAACGAACTGGGCCGCGATTCACCTGTTTGTTCTAGGATTGTGTCAAGCTTCATACAATCACATTTAGAAAAAGGACTAGAGAATTCTGGTCGAGGAAAAACTCTTACAATCAGTCAACGCTCAGATCAACTTTCTTCTATCATACCTATGGAATCTGGAGAATCACGAGGACCCGCCAACAGAAGGCCGAGCTCACCTCGTCGGAAACGAGGTAAACGAGCATCGCGTGCGACCAAGTGGGAGAACGCTTTTGCCTCGCTTTACACTACCGACTGGCAAGTTCGTATCGCTTTCCCCTGACCTTCGCTCTCACCAATCTCGTTGTGAACGCCTAGGGACGAGTAAAAAGTATGAAGAAGCCGCTGGATAACGCGATTTGAGGTTAAGCTAGCGCTACGTCTGTAGCGTCGCATTACGCGAACAATGCAAGCTCTCCAATCGGTACGTCGTTGGCGAACGCAACAAACGAGAAACATTGTGGGCGCGCATAAGATCAAAAACCTGTTTCGCTTTCATGTGTCGACCAGAAAGTGCAGCAGCTGTCATCATGCTAAGCGCCATGCATGCAACAAAATAAGTTGAGAGCGCCAACGTAAACAGGAAGCGAATTTCCTCGTTCAGCCCAGCAGACGATGTTGTCGTCGCCCTCTTTAGAAATCTTGAGTGATCGACCTGAACGCTTCCGCCAGCACTGAAAGACATTCTGCTAAGGCGAACAACGCGTTCACATAGGCTGGAGAGTCAGCGTGGGGTGAGCGCTGAGGCGGCCCGCGTTCATTTCGTGGACGCTTGTAGTCGTTGCGGTGCTTGGCACTACATAGGCAATAACAGATAAACAATTTGAGACTTCGGCGTGCGCCTATGTGAGTGATACTCTTCGCCTGAAAACCCTCCACAACATGTACTCCAGCCCAAATCAGCTGCTGACACCTCCCCTCTCAGTTAATCCAGCGGTTGCCTGCTGTGAACGGGGAGGACACGCGACGAACACGACACTTACTATCTGCAGCGACTGACTGCAACCCTCATACAGACAGCACACACCATTCCACACACACCTTATCTTTGCATTTAGAAAACGAACGCGCGGATGGTGGGATGGAAGTGCGCACATCGGTAGTGACGACTTGACCTTGAAATCGACGACAGGGTGGAGAACTATTGGCAGATCGAGCCCATTTTCGAACACAAAAGACAACGAGAGAAGGAAGAGAGGCCGTTCTTGGTGCGAATTGACCGATAACGCATCTACACGACAGCTACGACGATGTTCAACCGTTTCGTATCCGACAATGGCTGATCGAGGGGTCATGGTGGCATCACAGTGAGCTTCCTAGAGTCGATCGACGTGACACAAAATTCAACCTCTATGACGCCATTCTTCTACGGGGTTCTTTTCAAAGAACGTCGACTTAAAACCTCTCATCTCATGTCAGGCAAAAGTGTAATACAGCAATTTTCACCGTCAGCAAATGAACTAGATGCCATTCCATCTACTGTACGTACTGATATCTTCGAAGCATGTGAAAATACCGTCTCATTCGCGTTGTTTCTCATGATCGATGCCGATCGTGCAGCACCCAAGCGCACACACACACTTTTGCACTTTTAATAACGTTTGTTGCAGCTGCGTCATCCTCGCCCGGCGTCGAATCCTTTCGGACCGACATTACATTATGATGTCAAATTGGCTGACTTAAACGCTTTGCCATGTAGTCTTCCTTGTAGCAACTACCAAAGCACCTGGCAGCTCGTTTGTAACCAACGTGCAGTCGTCGAGAGCAACGCCCCACCCACCCTCTCGCCCCCATCCCCGCCTTAGCATTCGTGTCGTTCCAAGGTTGCCCTTACTGGACGTTTTTGATCGATTCCAACAAAGGGGAACGGCTGGCTGGCTGGCTGGCTGTGTGTGTGGCGGTCTTCGGCCGTTCGTAAAAAAGCGGCGCTCGCAACACCCAGCCCTGCGTCTGCATGAAATGTGCGCTATCTGTGCTGTCACAGAATTGTTTATCGAAGCTCTCTCGTCGAACGTCCCTCTCTGTTCCGTCTCTCTTCATCTCTAATCCTCCACTCCTCTTTTCCTCCCCACACACGCATACAGACACATACGTACGCATAGACTCGCCATGCAGAATGTAGAAATTCCAAACTGAAATCTGCAAATAGCATTGCGTTCGATTTTCTCTCGGACAAGAAGAAAAGCATGCAAAGCGAAAGCAGAGCAAATAATACACGCTGTAAAACCAAAAAATTCTCTAATCAAGAAGTCAAAAAACTAATCGGTAGGGGATGTGGAAACAATCAAGGGAACTAAAAAATAAATTGATGAAAAATGAAAAAGCGTAAGCTAATAGTTTTATAGCGAAAATACAGTTTTTACTCACCATCAGTGCACGCAATATCAATTCGAGGGACATCGAAGAGTCAGAGAAATGTAGATTGAATAAGGAAGGAACTCTCTACACAACGATTCGACAACACGACGACAGAAAGAGCCGAAAGCCGCGCAACGTCGAGAGTCGCAGAGAACACCGAGTTCAGTTTTATATATGGGATGTTCCAGTGCCGGCCTTGAGAAGCGAACGCATTGTGGTTAGGGTAGCCCAAGGACACGCCACTTTCCGCTTTTGACAGAGATGCTCCAGCAGCAAGTTAAGGGACCGGCGAAAGTTGGAGGTTGTTCGAGGAGAGGGGGAGTGTTAGTGACAATTGAACACACACACAAAAGGACACACACATACTCATGCACTTTGTCATGTTCTAGAATTCACTGCTTTAAAGCTCACTCTCTATCTTGCAACTCGAGGAAAAGCAATAAGAAAGAAAACCTCGTCGTCGACGCAGATGTTCGGCGGTGGCGTCATGGTGGTGCTGGTGGTCTCATCTGGCTCCCGTTTCAGCTTCTTCATCGAGCTTGAAGCGTTCAACGTCTCCTGACCGTTGGAACGATGAGGACTGAGCACGGCTGGCGCCGGTGCCCGAGCGACGTCGCGCTCCGGCTCTATTCTGCTACGCTTCGGAATATCGAAAGTGGCGGTTGGATTTCTGAACGACGCTGCCAACGAACACCCAAAAAACACTGGTGCTCCCTCGACTCCCTAAACGAATCAATTGGAATGCGAGTTATCGAGAAGGTAAACATTCTTGAATTTTGTGAAGTTTAATTAACGCGAAGTGTACCTTGCAAGCGGAGCTCAATGATAGATCCGGTGGGTGCGCAGGTGTTAACAGTGAGTCAATGAGAAAGAAGTTGCCTTTCTGGGATTTCGGTGAATGTGATTGTGTTGTCGCAGACGATTTCAGCAGCGAATTCGATTCTGTATGGACCTCCACGATGTTCGTCAGTTTCGCCGTGTAATAGTCATCAGTCGATGAGAATACAGGCAAAAACTGCGGCTGTGTCGTACTCGTACTTGCTGACGGACTTGATTCTCGCTTTCTCAAGTCGAGCGGTTGCGACTCGGCGCCGGTGAAGTGCTGAAATTGTGACGAGAAACGAATGTTCAATGACACAACAGCCACCACTCAGTGATATTATCAGCAATTGAACGGCGGCGATTGTGGTGGTGGCGTTGGTGAAAAATTTTTGAGAACAAATCGAAAGCAAATCATTATGATATATGCATGTATAGCGTGAGATATGGAGTCACCTATGTAGCTTTTTACTTCGTTCATCGACGATATGGTCGACGTTCAGTGAAGAGGACGGAAACGTCGACAAACTGTCGTTTGATCAGCACCTACCAGCAAACGCATGACAAATGTTTTCAATAGGAAATGCGCAAAAAAGCCGTTTCCTAAGACATGAAACCCCATTCCGTGCATTCTCGCATATTGACAGTGATAGGAAAATTGCGCGAACTATCAGAATGGAAAGCTACATTGGCCCGATCATAGAAGATGTTAGAACGATGGCGATACGGGTGACATTTAGAGAGTGACGTGCATGAGTCCGATCTCTTCTTCTACGCTAACTAATCGTGTTTTAAAGTGCGACGTGCGGACGACACGCTTGCACGGCTAGCGTTTGACGCGATGAGCTCTCCGCGGTGGCCGCAGCGGTGGCGCGAAGTCGCGCGAACACCGTTCGCTACGGGGAGTGGCGCGGCGGCGGCTGCGACGACGACGACCGCGGGCGGAGCTTCGCGTCGTTCGCTTTTTATCGTCGCATCGCGATGCCCGCAGCAAGAACAGCGCGGGAGGCAGCGGCGTAGCTATGCTAGCTGCTCCAGCTGCATGTGAGTGCGAGTGCGAGTGTATGTGCTGGCTGTGTGTCTGTGCATGTGTGTGTGTGTTCGCGAAGCGCCGTGCCTGCTAGTGCTGGCCGTTCGCGCGTTCTCCACGCAGCGCTCATGGCGTTTTCATCTTGCCACGCGCCAGTCCCACCACACACCTTGTGCACTGCCATTGCGAGGAAATCCTGGCGGTGATGTGGCGACCCACCCCTGGTAGCCTTCATTTGTTTCAGTAATGTACTTGTAAACGTTTGCTGTCGCCGTCGGTGGCCTTTATCAAGTCAACATCTGTAATGCTCATGGCAGGGGCCCTCCAATTTCTTCACAGCACATCGAGCCGACACGTGATCAACCCCTGGGGGATCAGGTATTTTTAAAAACGGTATCGAATGTGGTTATTGAACGGTGATGAATTACGGCCATTGCAGCCCTGTGAACGCCTGCTCTCATGCGGTACACGTTCGCCCACACTCCGACATCCGTGCATGCGAACAGATCAGATACATACACATGCCATTGCAATGATGGCCTTGAAAAACTGCTATGTCATGTAATGTCGAATATTCGATCGCCCCCATTGAACCAATCGTGCAACGCGCAACATGAACGCGGGTAGATGCGACGGGGGAAAAGAGCGTCCGCGAAAACGCGGAGCTCACAAAGAGTGGAAATTACGTAATTGTACACGGTTCACTGGCTCCATGTTGGCGAAACAGAGGGTAACAGTTGCCATAGGGTTGAATTGGGGCAGAAGTCAGAAAGGAGCCGTATGGTTCGAAAAATGAGAAACTAATCTTACACGAAAAAGATTGAGAACAAAATGAGTTATTTAAGTGTTCAGTATCGCATCGATATTATATAATATATATATAATATATACTGCCGAAAAGAAGAGGAAACAAAATTTAGGTTGGTCCATGATATAATTCATAGGATTCTAAATAAATAAATAAATAAAAAACATCTAAATAGTACAGTTTTACCTCATCTGTTTTCTTTTGTTTTTTTTCTCCTCTAGTACTCGACAAACTTCTCACCTTTCAAGGTCTTGAATGACATCAAAAAGGTCAAAAGTACAGTTAGGATGATAATGGGGAATTTTTGATGACATGACCTCTCATGGAGTGAAATTTAGTCAACGCCGATAGTAAAATGGTTTAAATATATTCTGCAAATAAGAATCAAGAGATTGTATATGTAGCAGAAAAATTTAACAAAAATATTGCCGAATTGAACGAGAAAGGAACACGAGAGAGAACAGGTAGCAATCATGTCATTTAAATTAAAATTCTAAAGCAGTAACTCTTTTGAAGAGGCAGCGGGTTTCGTGAGAAAGCCGGCACATTCTGGCAATGCGAAAGGGCATTTGAGGAGGGCTTATAGAATCAACGAAGTCGTTCTCTATAATGTGGACGCGGTAAAAGAGAGACGGGTCGATGAGGTCGATCGAAAAGCGCTTAACCCGAAGAACTGATGTCCATGGAAGAAAAAAAAACGTTTGACAAACGAGTTTATAAACAAGACAGCGCGACAGCGCGAGAAAAACCCTCGCAAAAGTGCAAAATCAATACGCTTGCACTTGCCCGCACACAAATGCGCTGGTTGCAATTGCCTCCTCCTCCTCTCTCCCGTCGCCGCTCTCAGCTCCCCCTCCCTTCTTCACCCTCGTTTCCAGCCTTCATCTCTCAATTTCTCCCTCTCACTCCACACACATCCCTCTTCGAGCCTCTCAGCATCTGCACAACGGCCACCAACAACGACAACGAACATAGGAGGCGTTAATGTGTTCAGAAACACACGCATAGATACGCCAGCTGCTGTCACTTCCCGAGTGCGATTCGAAGTTCGCGTCGCCGTTTCTTCATCGTCTTCTTCTGTCGTGTTCAACGAAATCAAAGGACGCGCAGGACACACGCCGAACGAACGAGTCTTTCGGCTGGCGTGGTTCGCCGAAAAGGTCTCCTGTACCGGCTAAAGTGGCCTGCTGTGAGAGGAAATTTTTCGAACGCGCAAAGCACCAACCGTCCGAAGTGAGAGAGAGAGAGAAACAGAGGGCGATGCATACACTGACTGAGGTCTTTGTTCGGCTGGAACACACGTATGATGTGCGCGACGCGTTGGAGATTGTATTCGTCGCGACGAACATCTCGTTGACAGCTCCGGCCGTTCGGTGGATACGATGAGAAAGGGCATCGATGACACATATTCACACAAGCATACGCATACAAATATGCATATGCATACACATATATACAGTCATACGTGCACTTACAAACGTCGATGCACAAACACGAAGCTCCCCGCCAGCCAACCGGCATGCCGCTATCAATCGTTTTGCGATAGTCATTTTTCCACCAAGCCGATAACGCCACGGACACCAAGGGTCGCGAAATGCGGTGGTGAACGACGCGGAAGTCGACGAAGTGATGACTATGAGATGGCCATTTCTCAGTGACCAGTGCTCCACAACTGTCAGGACAGGAAAGCATGTACTATAAGCGGGGGCCATATAAGGAACAGCTCAATTCAGCTCATAATCGCAACGCTTATCTCATTTAAGCACGCACACGACCTCCGCTATTAAGTGTCACATAAAGAGAAGAAAAACATTGATCAAAGCTCGCCCGTGAGATGAACGCTTCACTGGCAGTGGACACCTATCCCATTAGAAGAGTGTAAACAATAAAAAACTTTGCGCCAACTATAACAAACCGCCAACGATCACACAGATTGGCGAGACCTGGTAAACCGTCTTCGCTAGAATCAAACAGTGAGAGGGTAGGAAATAAACAAACTTGATAGTGATGATGCGACGAGGAGATTGATGCGGTGGCGAAAACGGCGGAAGCGGTGGCTGATGTCGTCGCACATGAGTACGGACGAAACGCCGAGCCAGCGTCGTCGTGATCGTCGACGTCGCCGCGCCGACGTCGATGAGTTGCTTCGGTATCGGCGAATGAATCCACTGTGACGGTGGTAGCTGACGACGAAAGGGGTTGAGCATCAAAGGGCAACCAGCTATCGTTTCTCGACTCGTTGAATGTTGAACTGGCGATCTGGCACATCCGATGTGTCGGTCTTTCAATGTGCAACGTGCGTGGGTGATGTGACCACGTTGTGCCTGGAATTGATTTTCATTTGTTTAATTGTCATGGGACAGAAAAGAACATGGACGTGTTAAATGCCAGCACCGCACAACGAGAGTAAAACACTGCTTCAATTGTTAGATATGATCAATCAAAATTTTCAGGCAACTCTGCGCTAACAGTATCGGCCACCATCGCGAGAAAGCCAACATCAACTGAGGCAAGCTCCCCTTTCAGGTGTCCATCAAGCTTACCCACCCCCGCCTCAGCCCAGGACAGCTCAGAGATTGTCATGGATGTGATTAGCAATGTTAGATTTGAGAAAAAATGACGTGTTTTTTCGCACTTCAGAGAAAGAGGTCCCAAGTGCAGATATTGCACTTGTCGACGAAGATTAAATCGATTGTCAAATATGGTCGAAGAAGATAATCCTGGACATAAAACTGCGTGAAAGCGTTGATGCATTACACTCGGTCTTTGTCGGAAGAGACAAAAATACTACTTTTCCAAGTAATCTGTGAATTCAACAATTGAAATGCCAAAATAAGAACATGAGTTGAAATTGATCGAAGGAGAATCGCTGAAGGCGATCGATTAAATTCAAGTCACGCTTATTGGCCAGTAGCAGCTGCGAAGAGGACTAGCGTATTGTTAAACGTTTTGGTTCAAACCGCGATTGACGTCAGCTACAGACGTATTACTGTAACAGTCTGCACTATCTGAGGTGAAAAAAACCGCATGACAAACCGCAACAGCTTGTCGCGTGGCCGGAAGACACCGTCAATTCCAGGCGATGGTGTTTAGAGGAGATGGGTGACAGATGAAAACCTCGGCAGATGAGACAATTGAGATATTTGAGGGTAACGGGCATGTTACGTTTCGTTGGTAAATGGCTGTCATCGATGAATCTCTCCTCTGTGTCAGGAGACGCAACGAAAGAACGAAAGAGCGGCAACGGCAAAGACAAAAACCAATGCGATTTCAGAGGAGGAATCGGATGGCTCTGAACAGCACGCAGCCAGTGAAAAATGTCTCAGAGGTTACGGAATAGCCCTGTTGGATAGGTACTGATGACGATCGCTGCTATTCAGCACCTTTCAGTCATCGGCAACACCGTTTTCAATGACATTTTCGGCGGTGACGAAGCCAAATGTGCTGAACGTAATGATTACTGGCATACCCTTTTGTGAGCGCTCAGAATTCGATTTTGATTCGAGCATTCGAGCATGTTTCAACAGTCGAATTGTTTTTGTTTCAGTTCAGTAGCGAAAACAGCAGCTGTGCGTGCCACGTTCGGCCCTGCAACGGGGCCGTGCGAACTGTATTATGCTCCACTTCAAAAACACGAAATTCTTCGATTGTTTAATCAATAACAAAGAGGAACTAGTGAGACAACAGCCCTGGACATTTATACACTGTACTTGTCCACTCAAACCATTCGCAGAAATTTTCTCCTTAGTAAAAGGTGGTGTCACTAAGTGAGTGCTAATTTTCTACAATAGAACCCTGTGATGGGCTCCTTCAAAGCTGTTCTCTGACAGGTGCAGGCTTATTATGGAAAAATAAGTTTGGAGGAATTTCCACGAGATTACCAAGTCGTTGAGACGAAATCGCCGCTCAGTAAAGGCTTATTCAAAAGTAGATGACCACTCAACACAATCAATGCGATCGGAACAGGGAGCGACCATGACGACTTTAAACATTGGATTTTCGATCGTTTTCACGATCAGCTGAGAGGAACTGGGCGCATCTAATCGACTTTGCAGTTTAAAAGAATTTGCTGAGATTTATCATTTCAGGTGAAAACCTTTGATTTCAGGAATCTAACGTGCTGCACACACTGACGAAGAAAACGAAACAATGCGTCATCACACGCCCCCGACGGCCTGGCGTGACGTCGTGGGTTTCACGTCGCCGTCACCATATGCTTCAGGAGACGTCCCAATGCATGACATATAGAGAAGACCGATTCCAGAGGCTATTCTCGCTAGCGAAGATCGTTTTCTCCACGCTAACACGTTAGCACTTCGCAACCGAAGGGCCAAACGACTGACTGTTCTGATCGAACTGTTTTGATAGAAAAGCTCTGAAGGGACCGACTCGGAGTCACGTTAGGTGCTATCTCGATTATAAACTACAAAAAAAAATCTATTCTTGCCAGACGGGAGTTTTCCTTCCTAAACCGTTATCGGAATGCCAATCAATAAATGTAGCTCTGACATAAGAAATCACTACCAGTGAACAGGCACGGATGACCATGTGAACTCCTTCGTTTCCTTATCCTGACGCTTTACTTTTTCATACTTTTTCACCCCTTCACCGCCGAGTATCAATACTCCTATGTCTACTTTCTGATTTATGATTCCATACCAAAATAATCTATCAATTAATGTCCCCTTCCTGCCAAAAATAATCGTCAGAAAGCGAACGGGTCTCGAGAGCGGTCGAGAGTCAACGGGAACATTACATTCTTCTTCCTGGAGTTTGCACGGTATCGATCGGATATATCGATTATCGTCGTTCTCTTAAACTATATCACCGCTTTCCTCCAACATTTTGTAACGCCTCTTCAACATCCGTGACTGTATGCCCCAACTAGGCGGTCCTACTAAAGCATGCGTCACAGAGACTTCTAATATGGTCTCTCTCCCATTCTCCTCATCGCCTTCCCAAACCCCCTACTCCCCAACTCTCTAGAACCCATTGAAGTGGAATGTATATAACCGCGAAACCGACGAAAGTTTCTACATAAATTGCTATACGACATGAACTTCCTTGAAATCCTGTTAGACACTCCAACAGCCATATCCAAGCTGAACAACTCTTTTCCCGAAACAGATCGATCAAGGCTCCTCTTTTACCGCAGGTCTGAGACGCATGCATGACCCCTACTCTAACGGACACAACAAGATGACTCAAAAAGTGGAGGTTGTGCTCCTCACCAAAAACAGCAGATTTCCTCTAACTTGCTCGTAATTAAGAAATGTGTCAAATGCTGCCAAACTTTGAAACTGGTTCAGATGCCCAACAAATCGTGCTATTCATTTCACGGAGATGTGAAGTCAGCCCATTCATAGATCCTTGCATATACATCATCTGTAATTATATTGTAATTGACACTGAGTTGTTAAGTTCACCTCTGGCAGCGTTGCATTATATAAACACTGCCAACTTCAGTTAGCAAGACTTCTGAATGAGCTGCTTCAGCGAGGTGAAACAGGACAAAGAAGTATATCACGCAAACAAAAGAAGGCAGTTGCAGCATACCAGAAATGACCTGTTTTGAAGCTGAATTCGTTTTCTGCGCAAGTTGTGGGTCAGCTTTGCCAGGGCTTGACAAAGCATCAGTGAAACAGCAGGTGACTATATTGAAACCTATGGCTTTAGGAAAAAACCTGATCAATTTGGAGGTTATACGGGATTTCTTCACTGAACAGTGTACTCAAAAGCTCTAGATATTGATGGAGTAGAGAACGACACTTGAGCGACCAACGCAAAGCCTAGTAAAGTTGCGAAAACTTGTTACGAACAGATGGACCCGTTTCCACACACTCGGAGAGATATGGCTCACACTTCTTTTCACTGTGAAAAACTCTTAATCGATTTCGGCGCAAAGACAACGAAAAATGATATGATTGAAGTATCCCTGAGCCTCATGTGACATAAATCTTTTCTGTAAAAAGAACCATGCTGATGAGAGCTCTTTTCACATGACGTTTATTGATAGGAGCTTCTGCTGGGCTACCAGATTCCTCAGGTATAGAATAAGCGGCTAAGTATCTAAGCATACAATTCTACAATACACC
This sequence comes from Ostertagia ostertagi, assembly GCA_036418205.1. Taxonomy (NCBI): domain Eukaryota; kingdom Metazoa; phylum Nematoda; class Chromadorea; order Rhabditida; family Trichostrongylidae; genus Ostertagia; species Ostertagia ostertagi. The sequence goes on along the minus strand of MU868982.1, from coordinate 6,670 downwards.
ACATCAAAAAACACAAACAAACTGGGCAAATACTTCCAGCAAAGGTGGAGCTGCACCCGAGCTGCGCAACTGAAGACTGAATGGATGGCAAACCTGCCACAGTTCAGTCGCTAGTTAACTAAAACCCTGTGAGAATGTGCACAAAGTGGGCATTCCAAGGACAATCTTGATAACTCCCTTTAACAATATCCGCCCTATTGCCTTCAAAAATTTCCTCTCCTGTCTATATCTAACTTTCTGGTAGCTAGTGCCTGTGGCACCTTCCTCCAAAAGAAGGCTTCGAAAATGTGCATTGCAGTGGCTATTTTAGTAGAGGAGACTCCCTTGTCACACCGAAAGTGTACGATCTCGACATTTTGCTAATCAGCTACGACGAGGAATTCCGCAACGCTCGCATATGGTCAACAAGCCTTTCGGGCAGCGATGTCACGGTTTCGATGCAGATTTCAGACTACACGTTTTATCGGACTGTGACCACATGAAGGCAGATACCAAAGTTTGCGAATCGAAAGAGTCGCTGGATGCGAGCGAATCAAACTTTATACCAGCGAATCGACCGATGCACCATCGAGTCAAAGTATGTACCAGCTTCCTAACACTGTGTGAAAGTGACGAAAGTCAACGTTTAAAAAAAATCCCGCCACTTTCAAAAGGTGTGGCCCTTTAACGTGAACCTCCTTTGAACGATGGGTCCCTTCACTTTGGAACAGTGTCGAGTCGCTGGTACAGACACGCTGGTGCATGAGTCGATTCGCTGGCGCAGCACTCGAACCAACGAGCTAGCGAATCTCTCGATTTGCGAACTATGGCATCGACCTAAAGAGCCTCGTAGCTGACATCCTATGCAACGAGAGCAGTTCGTTTTGCCACTTTGTTCTGCGTGAAGTGATGATGATGCAAGAAATCTTTCCATTCTAGTCGGAGCACTTGTTGTGACACACTTAGCATTTACTTGACAGGTCTGAGGAAGCCGTTAAAACAACGTAGGCTCACAGATGAAGAGCGCATGAAGAACCTCTCATGAACCGTCTCGCAAAAAATTCTGAGAAGGGATGAAAGGATAAAGATTAGTATGCTGTAGTATATGGGTAACCTAAGTCAATTACTGTATCATCCAAGTTTAGAAAACTTGTGAGTAATATCTCGGATTGAGATGGGGCCGCGTGCAGTTGTAAAAGAGCATGCAGGTGCAGGCTATTATCCCTAGCCGTATCCTTAGGTACTTGAGACTCTCTCACAAGGCCATAAACCTAAGCCACGCCCCCATCTACTGTCGATACGTCTTCTGATCGAGCTGATCAGTCAGTCTGAAGTTTTGCCGAGCTCGTGGGATGTGAGCAGATCGGTCTCTTTCATAAATCGAGAGGGAAGTTCCCCGAGGTCGTTGCGGACGACTAGGTGTTCAGCTGTACGAGCTAGGGGGCTCCCCCTGACTCCGAAACGTGGCCCGATGCGAGCTTCGTTCTCTTCATCAGTTGAAGAGTGGATGTTTTCCTGTGTGGAAAGTAGTTGTGGAGTAGTTCGTGGAAGACTTCTACGGATGCACTTTGGCCTAAGCGTGGCTCACGCGATGGTCGCCCATCTGTGTTCAGAAGGTAGTGTACGTTTGAACATCCTCGGCGAACAGATGTTTCAATAGTACAAGATGGCAGGTGAACTGCGGACAGTCCCCTTTTCTCATGCTTGGCTGAAGCCTAGAATTTACAGTAGTAGATCAATCAGTCAGTCAGATCAGCACAATCAATGAATGGCTCATTGTCAATCACATGTTGTACATATTTTTACAATAAATGGTTAATTACGAAAGGCACGTTGGGTTATGTGATTGGGTACGGTCAATCGTCACAGCTGTTACATAACACCCACGACTGTCACGAACCTTTGGAGCTCTCAGTGTTCCAACAATCCGGCGTTGATCGGTCCCTTTGCGCCACGCGCTCTACTTCCATGCACCATCTTGGCATCATTTGGATCATTTGAATGCGGTATGGCCTATAATGTGACCCGCAGTAGACAGTGTTTTTTATGACAACGGACCAGCCTTGGACAACCATGAGTGAACTGAATGGCAAACAGTACAGATCTCCGGCCTGTGCGTGTCGAATGCAGCGCCTTTCCCCACTTCCGCCCGCAGAAGGGACATAGATCACCCAAGTTAGTCATTGCCGCTGTCAGCAACGTGACGGTGTTATTATTCTACGGCCT
>MU868981.1:29060-60664 GCA_036418205.1 Ostertagia ostertagi | reverse complement strand
GTGGAAGTAGATGCTGAATAATGCCCCAGTGGCGACAAAAGCAAAGAAATTCGTCACGAAGGCGCAAAATGGGACCCCTTTCTTTGCCCGTTGACCTTCGATAATGGACGAGCTAGCAGGCCAACTAAGAGGTCGTTTGCACATGTTAGCTGATAGCCTCTATCATTTCAGCAAGCATCATGCTTAGATTGATCACGCATTCCATGAAAAGTTATAGGATACACTCTGGAAGTGGAATATCTCGTCACATTGGCAATCGAAGGGCGCCGCTGCTGGGGGGCGGAGCACAGACCGTGGCGGGGCTCAGAAAGGAATGGCAAGCCTTGTTCGCTGCAACTAGCGCACCTTTGACCACAAAAACGCAACATTTCGTTCCCTTGGGCCCCTGACTACTGCTCCCAATGGTGCATGTACTTCCACGCAGCATACGCCCTTTATCGTAATCTCTCGCTTTAAGAAACATTCGGGTACCCCCTGGAGGCCCGTCGCGCGGAGAGAAGGCCGAGTCAGCGAACGAGTCGCGCGCGTATTAGGGAAATCGCATCAAGTTAAATAGAATGTCCCATTGCACGTCGTTCATCGCACATCACGCGCCGCGACTCGTCCGCCGACTCTGGCTTCTTGTTGCGCGATGGGCCTCCTAGGGGGTACCCGAAACACTCGCAAGGCGAACTGCGGTCGAAAACTGCAGTCAACATACAAGAACAGGTCAACATTCATATACTGCTACAAACGTTTTCGATCTTATGATTTTGTGAGCCGAAATTTACTCCTCCTTTTACAGCGGTGAGTACGATAGGACAAGAAAACGGTAGGACACGAAAAAAATCATTCGCAAATAGTATTAGTATCGTATTATGTTTCAGGAATAGCGATGCCCAAGCTGCAAATGTTGTTAATACCGACAGCATTACTGGTGAAGTATAATAGTTATGCGGTAACTCTTTTGATTAGTTATAAGTAATTTGCTTTCAGTTCTTTGCAATAGCGTCTGCGTGCTTAGAAAAGGATCGCCTATTTTGGATTTTCATGATATTACTTGCCTTCTTCACAGGAGTGGCGTTTGGTATCATTGCGAACGAGGACAGACCTGCTATCACGTGTGGCAACTTCAGGGAAGGACTTTGTAGGAGACTATGAGTTTTTGTTTTTACTTGTGATTTCACTTGAGCACTACTATTTGGGTGTTTTCAAATATTGTATGAACCAGTTGGCGCCGCACGCATTGCGCGCGCAACACAAATCTGCTGCAAACTTCGATGGTGCGACAAAAATTTTCATATTTGGCTTGATACACTGCGAATATCTGAATCCTCAGCTAAATTCAATCCTCCATCATCGACGGCTTAACCTTTTTTTTCGTCAACCATTATCCTCTTTTTCTCGGTCTCCGGACTCTTCCGGACAATAAATCTCGTGACAATCTCCGCCTACTTCGGTGCGTGCCCCGCCCACCAACAGCATTTGGCCCCCTTCCTTTCGTCGACCTCTACCCCTTTTTTTTCACCGGTCTCTGGGACCTCTTGGAACCAAATTACGACACTTTTGGCAAACTCCGCCCAATTATGTGCATGCTTCGCCCACTAATAGAAGTTGACCTCCTTTCCTTTGCCGGCCTCTACTCCCTTTCTCCCGGCCTCCGGGACTTGCTGGAGCCGATTTTTATATTTTCGTCGCGGCCCCCGCCCACTTTGGCCAAGCCCCGCCCACTGATGACAGTTAACCTCCACTCCTCCAGCCACCTCAATCCACCGTTTTCCCGGCCTCCGGAGCTTCATCGAGCCGGGTTATGGATTTACGTCGCAGACTCCGCCCACTTTGGCCAAGCCCCACCCACTGATGACAGTTAACCTCCACTCCTCCACCCACCTCCGTCCACCTTGTTCCCGGCCTCCGGGACTTCTTGGAGCCGACTTATGAATTTTCGTCGCAAACTCCGCCCGCTTTGAGCAAGCCCCGCCCACCATTGACAGCTGGCCTCCACTCCTCCATACACCTCTATCCACCTTTTTCCGGCTCTTTAAGATTTCCCCGACCCGAATTATGAGGGCTTGTAGAAAATGCTGTACACTTCAGAGCGCGCCCCGCCCATTCTGGGCGGGCCTGCGCCCACGTCATGTATGCAGGGAACACCATAGACATTGCTCCCTTACACCAAATTGTTTTCTGCTCTGTAGGCTTTCTCCCAACCGAGTTATGAAATTTTTCATAGAGCACTGCTTTTTTGGAGAACGCCCCGCCCACTGGGGGTGGGTCTCCCTAATTTGATGTGACTTGCCAACACACACTTTAACCCACTTTTTGGCCCAGTTTCGAGGTCGTTTCATCACTGAAATCGAAATCTTGGTCTTCGGTACAATTCATTTCGACGCACGCCACGCCCTCTGTGGGCGGGGCTCCGCTTAGCTGATGTGTGTTTTGTATTACGTGAGACCCCGCCTACCCATCCTACACTTAACCCGGTCCCTCCAGGTGGATCCCGAGGAGCTAGGGAATTTCGTGACAGACATACAGAACGACAGACAGACAGACAGACAGACAGACAGAACGACAGACGAAGCGCTTTATAGTAGGTAGGATGCTTTGTTGCTTTGCTTCGTAGAAATGCTTCTATTCACTATATGGTGAAAAAACAATGCGAGAGTCCAAAAAATATGTTGTGAAAGATTTCTCGAATTCAAAAAATTCTCTTAGAAGAGTAGCACAAATAATGGAAAGGTTTTAAAATGTTTGTAAGTCATTTTAGGAGAGCCTTCGGCGCTTACAGGCCTTGCCTTGTCAAATTTATTAGGTTGTCCCATAATTATTGAAATCAATTACATTTATTGTTATTAAAATTCCAAGAAAAATGCGCGAGGGAATGAAAACATGTTTTGCGAAAGTAGCACCCACATTCTCCTACCTGAGCGACTACTCGGTCCATGTACATTGCGCTTCTGTGGCTGATACTTCAATTTTCTGGAACCTATTTTGAGCTCCCCTCTTAATCACTTCTGATTTAGGATCTTGTCATACGCCAACAACATAGAGAATCAACCAGCGGATAGGCGAGGGCACGCTCCCTCAATCGCGGTTCTGCGTTGTAATTCACTCTATAGAGAGGTTTGCTTTTTGAGTGGAAGATGACCCACACTCCATTTACCCCTCAAGTGGCCATCTTCACTGGTGTACCAGCGCCATAAACTAAGGTGGACCTGGACAAACTTATAGGCATTGTTAGAGATGTAGGACTTGTTAAAATGATGGAATGTAGACTCTACGAGAGTTGTAAAGATTTTAAAATATTTAGTTGTTATTCTTGGATGCTGCGAGCCCCAGAAACAGCTTCACACACATCTGACATCATCATGTTCTCTTATGATCTCTTTCTACAGTAATGATCTGCATATGCACCAGCGGTTCTGGTGTACTAGGCAAATCTCTAAAAGCAGCAGCCTTGCGAGTGAAGCGGTTCGGGAGTTCTGAACAGCAAAAGCCCGAACCTCCTTTGAGTCCGACCCTTCGAGATTATTGCTATTGAGACAGAGAGGTGACTTACGCTGGGAAAACGCCGCCAGTAATCAGGGTCACTGATGAAGATCAGCATCCACAGCGCAATGGCGACGCGTTCATTTGGAAGTAAAATCAGACATAAGGCTGCTTTTTTCTGATGTCGTGCGACCGCACCTTGCAAAGAATATTCATAAAAATATTGGAGATCTTCCAGGCTCAGCACTTCTTTCACCTCTAGTATGTGGCCATTCCTCGTCGTAACAAAAGACAACTCAGTCTGGCCCTCAGCGCCTTTTCTCAGGAAGAAACTTTACGCCTAAGTGACATGGCCTCAACTCGACTTCGATCATTTTCGATCATAGCTCCTAGGAATTCTAGAGATAGGCAGCCAACTAATTTCTTGTTTAGGGAATACATTGGTTAGATGACAGAGGATGTATGTTGGATGAGCCAATAGGACTTCCACATAAAAAGAAAAAAAATTGGAATTCAAAATACCAAAGTGAGTTCACTAATTATGGGACAACCTAATAAAATCTGAAACAAAGATACGCAATGAAGGAGGATGGTACGAAAAGAATATGGTCCACTGGAGCTGAAAAGAAGTGCTAGTGGGTGCAATGGTCAAAGAAAATCAGAAGAAACGGCTTGAAGGCAGTGATTAGGATAGACACGAGAAGGGTTCAAAGGAGACGTGATGGTGCTCAATAGCAGGCAGTGGCGAAAATAGCTGAGAAATTCGTCAAGAATACGCTAACTGGTACCCCCTTTTTTGGCAGTTCTTTTCACTCCTAAACAGGTAGCAGCCCAGAAGTCGATAAACGAATATGAACGAGTTTACGGCATGCGTTTGGTGGCAGCATGCCAAACCACGGTCCAATCGTGTTGCTCTAGTTGTGCCGCTGCTAACAACGCGGCTCGTCCAAATCACCAAACAAACTAGTGGGTGGATCGCTTTGGGGGCGGAGAGCTTTCGGAGTCCTGCTCAGCAACTAGCGCACCTATTGCTGTGAAGTGCCACATCTCGCTTCCTTGGCAGCCGAGTAATGCTTTGTGTGAAGCGCATGCTTCCGTGAAGCGCTTCTTCCTTATCGTAGTCGCTGCCTTTAAGACCCGAAAAACAGGTCACAAGCTCTCTTTTCTCAATGATTTTCGCCTTAGCAAGAGGCATCATCCTTAGATTGATAACGCATACATAAGCGTAAATTAGAGGATTTGGCCGCTTTGAGGGAACGCTCCGAGGTTGCTTGGGGGCTGAATAATTTGCCTTAGCAACGCAGTGCACATCTTTACTTCATTTCATCCTTGGGCTGTTCTGCAACGAATTAGGAATTCGAGCCGCCGACAACACCGGTACACGACAACCGTTCGTGGGTGCAGCACAGCTATGAGCTCTGTACCTCCACAGCCTGGCTCCACCCATCTCAAACTTGACCCGTCCTCTTCAAGTGATTCTACAGTAGTGCAAAATTTCATGGCACGAAGGTAGACTTGACGCTTTTTGTATAAAGACTTAAAGGATAGAGCATTTGCCGCTGATCAATTCCGTTTTGGGATGCGGCACGCATTCTACTTCCATTTGTGCATTCTTAGTGGAGTTTCAATGCGATGTGGCCTAAATGAAATGCGGGAGCCAGTCCATGTGCAGCCAGTCCGTGTTTTTATACTCTCAAACAAATCTAGTACCAATTTACCGACCCAGGAGAGACGAAAGAGTTTCTTGGCCCGGACGAGGCACGACCCAGGATTCGGTCCCCAGCCCGCTCGCATGGCAAGCGTGCCACTTGCCACTACACACTTCCGCCCCTTTTTTGTATATCAATAAAATATTCTTGTTCTACTCACGAACTGAAAGACAGAACTGGTGAAATCTCCTGAAACTGAGTCGGCGACGACCACATGCGGCCGTACAGCAAGACGTCCGAGTCCATGTAAATTCGAAGACGTATCGCGAGAACGCGCAGATTGCGCATTTGTGATCACTCTGCATTGCCCTAGAACCAGCGCACGCCACCTATCGGCCCCTTCACCTGACTTTGATGGTCCGCTATCGCTGGAATTCTGGTGAAATGCATCTGTCTAGCTTTTGCAAAATTGTGTGCAAGTATGATGAGCCATGTGTTCACCTCTAACCAGGGGACTGACCAGCAGGGCGCTCGAGGGGCTTCGAATTTTTTTGTATAGTCGCTCTTAGACTTTATTATAAGATGAACTTAGTATGATGTCAAGCCAAAGCTTGAACGATGAAGCTTTGGCGTCGATCAATCCCTTTTGGGATGCGCCACGCATTCCACTGCAAATCAGAATCGCAGTGGCTTGAATATGGTAAGGCATTACAATGTCTTACGGGGAGCTGCCGATGTTCAGTCGGTTTTTCTATCCTTCCAGATGAGTCTGGTACCAATTGGCCGACCCCAAGAATGAGAAGGTTAAGTTTCTGAAGGAAGAATCAGTACGAGCTTCGACCCCACATCGTGTGCCTGGGAATTGCTATTAATTACTCAAACAAATCTAGTACCAATTTACCGACCCAGGAGAGACGGAAGGCTTTCTTGGCCCGGACGAAGCACGACCCATGATTCGATCCCCGGCCCGCTCGCATAGTAAGCGTGCCACTTGCCACTACACACTTCCGCCCCTTTTTTGTATATCAATAAAATATTCTTGGTCTAACCATAACACCACCTTATCTGATGAGAAAGCTAATTGGTTTATGAAATGGCACAGTTCGTACTTTAGAGATCAAACTATTCTTACTATCGTTTCTTGCTTATGACTTTGTGACGAAACTTGGCTCTTAGTAGTTTTACAGGTAAAGGTTATGCGAACGTGAGGCAAAAAAATCATTCGCGAACAGTAAGAGTATCTTCTTCTGTTCTAGGGATAGCGAACGACAAGCTGCAAAAGCTGGCTATACCGGCAGTAACACTGGTAAAATAATTATGCGTAAACTCGTTTGATTAGTTATAAATTATTTATTTTCAGTTCTTTGTAATGCTGTTTGCGTTGTTTGTGTATGGAGCAGAAAATGGTTGTTTCTGGATTTTTGTAATACTTCTGGTTTTCTTCGCAGGAGCGGCGTGCAATGGCAGACTTGCTTTCATACGTGGGCGACTTCAAGGAAGGACCTTCTAAGATACTATAAGGCTTTCACCTTAGAAGCTTCACCTCAGCTGTCGGCTCTTCCGCTATTTTCGGCATTTATATGAATGCCTTGATAAATCGCCCGTACTGGCGAAAACTCTTTTATTATTGATTTTTTTGTGTAAAAACAATACAAGACTCCAAAAAGTGTATGGTGTTAAATATAGCGTTAAAAATTCCGAAGATTTCTCACTAAAGCGTAGAACTATCGCTTTGGTACTTCATAAGGGAATTCTTGGAACGCGAGCTTCTACACGTCCAAAACTTATAACTTTCCCAAATGTGATAATATGACATCTTGAACTGGAAGATCTACTCTATTCATTTTTATCAAAATAACTTGATCCGTTCAGCATGCCAAAATGGACCCCGAGGATTTTTGCACGAATAGCTGAAAAATTTTTTGATATGCGCCTGTTTTTAAACTTCCAAGAGCCATAACTTCCTTCACGTGCAGTAATTCAGGAAAGCTAACAAGGCGTTGTAACATAATAGATTTCTTGAATATGAAATCGTCATTAGTATCACTTGAAACCTTCAGTATTTCGAAAATCGTCCCGTTGAGGATTTTTGTCACTGCGCGGCCGAGGGACTCTCCTTTAACTCCTTTAGCGACCATAGGTTCTTTCACGGAGAGTTTTGTACAAAAGAAGAGGAAATTTTGGAGTTCATGAGCGTGCTGCTTTCTAATGAGTTAGAAGTTCACTGCAACATTCCAACCTGAAATGGTTATTTGTTAGTGATGTTAAAGTTGGAAATTGCATTTCTCCTTGAGTATTGGATTCCTTTCGGTGATTTTGAATGGTCTCCGGGAGCCTCTTGATGCCTTTCAAACTCAGATCCCTCTCACAGGGGATGGAAATCGAAGCGCATGGCATGGTCGAACCCGCTCAGGGTGCGCCTTGCGCTCGATTCCAGCTGCCCTGATCATTGCTGATCTCAATCTTATGACCAGCTCTCTCCCGCTGGAGCTCGTCGCGGATTCCTCAACGCACACTTGACCATGCCTCCAATCATAAGGGGCTGTCCAATGCAGATTTGAGAGCTCAAGAGGGCTTTCGACCTTCTTCTGTAGTCACTTTTAGCCTTTACTATAATGAAATATAAGATTTTGTAGGATATAAAGCTAAATCTCGAAGGGGTCTCGAAGGACAAAGCTTTCGGCATTGATCAATCCATTTTGGGATGGGTCATGCAGTCTACTTCTATAAGAGTCACGCTCCGGGATTACGCACCCTAGCCTGTGTCATCCCCCGGGCAGTATACGGGCAGGAGAGCGATGATGGTGCGCCTCCTTTGCGGCTTAAAAGTGCGCGACAAGGGCGCTAGAAGCTCGTATGATCCACAACTCACACCTTTGTCTGGAAGCCCCGCCTTCCAATGTCAGTTGCCACGTGGCGCTGCTTGAAAAACGCAGGTCTCTTGAGGCAGAGGTTGCATTGCGGCGCAGTGTCATTTGCACTGGAGCAAGTGGAGCTAGGCTCGCAAAACTCGTCCAGCACGCCCCTTCTGCAGTGGGTTGTGGCTGAAAGAGAGGAGGTTCCTATTTAGTGCGTTAATGGGGGTTTCCCTTCCCTTGCTTTCTTTTTTCTTTTCCTTTTCCAGACCAACTCCCACCTCTAATTTTACAACTGAACTTTCCCACACCCATTTTCGAAACCATACAAATTTTGCCAAATTTTACCATAATAGTGCCGGCGAGCCATCTGTTTGCCTACATTATTGTACACTAATAGCAGTAGAGTCCTTTGATATCAACTTCCAATGAACAAACGGTTTTCAACTTTATCGACTCTGTCTGCCTCTGAGATTCCACTGCTGACATCGGCGTTGGTATCCTTGTTACTACATACACATCCGAACCAGTGGTTCACTACAGGAGCCCACTTCCTTTTACCTCCCGACATGCAGTCGGGTCTACGAGGGACCCGATCAGATTATGCATGCAAAATCCCATGGCCTTTGAAGCAGCTGATCACCCAAATCGCGAAACCTCCTTTCGTCGTGATTCCACTTCTTTGCGAGGAGATATTGAGGAACGATCAGTGAGTTCGGGTAACTGAAACATCTTTCGAGCAGTTCTCGTGCATTACACTGAAGTTTCCAATCTTTGCTCGTTATTCATTTCAACAGGCCGGCTGATTTTTTGATAACTTCTCATGTTCTGGGCACGGGCAACTAAATATTCGCCATGTGGTAAAGGGCAGCTAGAGGTCGCGCAACACATAGGCTTTCCGCCGCATCGCTCTCTTTGACGCGCCTTCTGGTTGTATGAAGCCGGGAGCAGTCAAACATGATTTCAATCAGAGCTCTTTATTCTCAGCCATGATTCTGTAAAATGCTACGTCAGCAATGCTCCAAATAAAGCACTGAGCATCGTTCACATACTTTACCCAGTGAATGTTTCGAAACGATTCCTAAAAGTGACATGAACGAGTGGATGGGCAAAAAATTTTCCGACTATCCAACAGCTGTGCAGTGCTGAAGTTATGCAAACAATAGGGCAAGAAAAAAAATGATTCGCGATATGAGTAATTTTTATGTTTCAGGAATTGCGATTCAAAAGTTGGTAATAGCAGCACTATTACTGGTAAAGTACTAGCTACTCGTGAACTCTTTCGATAAGTCATAAATTATTTGCTTTCAGTTGGTCGCAGCGATACTCATTCTTAAGGAAGATGGAGCTTTCTGCTTGTTTCTGATATTTGTTTTCGACGCAGGAGCAGATTTTGGAAACATAGTGTCCAAAAGAGCTGCTGTCGTACACGCAACTTCGTGAACGGACTTTCTAGAGAACTAGATATTATAAGCTTTCCACCTTCGAGGCCTCACTTCAACAATGCCCGCTTTTCGCTGTTTTCTCATATTGCATGAATGCTTTGTTTAATTACTCGCCAAAATGCATTTTATTATTACTTTTTATTTGTGTAGAAAACAATATGAGAGTCATAGAATATGAGATAAAATAGTGCATGTGTGTGTTGCAGAATATTTGAAACCTGCTACAAAAGAGTGACAGAATTTTTTAGTTCAAGAGTTGATAAGAAACTTAAAAATATTTTCTGGCTAGGTTTGGCGGCCGGAGATTTTGTAAAGCTTGAAGTGCCTAAAAAGCTCAAAGACAGGTGGTACGAAAAAAAGCGCACTATCGTAATATACGGGGCATTTTGTCCAAACTTGTGCACTCTGGTCAAAACGTGGCTCATACCTAGTGTGAGCTCAGAACGCATTTTCAAACGGTACATCTTTACCTAATGCTACCTGTTTCATTCTGCACCACTCCGGTGTTTTTTTCTGTTTTTGTGATCGCTAACCTCTTTCCTCTCCATCATCTCCTTCTGAGAAGGAGGCGAGAGTAAACGATAAGAAAAGGATTATGACGATTTGTTTGCCCATCCATTGAGCAATCGTCTAATCTCCCACACGCCTGATCGATGCATATCCTTCTCCTTGTAGACTAAAGGTCTAATCGCATCGCATGCACGATCGCCGATTCTGAACGCTCCTGAATTTTTGGTCGATCTCGGCGCTATCGCAAGATAAAGGGGAATCTTTTAGGACCAAGTTAGGAGGGGCAGGAAAATCGAGAAACAAAAAATTGCTGATGCAATAGATTCTCCCTCCCCCACCAAAGTTTCAGTCCCGGAGTCTGTTGTCCGATGGGGGACATTTGCTTTCGCAATTGATCTGTTATTAATAAAAAGGAACATAATACCCACTGTATACAGTGATGCCCGCAGACTCCTAGCAAAATCAAGCGTGTCAAAAACTACCACCGAGCAGGATCTGACCCAGTTATTGCGCCTGTCCACCAGAGTCAACCCTGCGTTGCGCAGTTCTCAACGGCCACGCTGCGCAGTTTCGCCCGATTAGACATATTCTCTCGCGCGAACATTCACACTCGCATGCTCAAGCCGTCTGCGTCTCCGCCCATACAGCGTGCGTTGAGGATCTCTCAACGTGCCGTTGCGAACTGCGCAACGCAGGGTTGACTCTGCTGCCCACTTTTCCTGTTCAAGTCCAGAAAGAAGGCGCTTTCGCAAGATACGGTGCTACCCTCATGACAAAGCCTAAGAAATGAGTTAGCACAAACTCCGTGGAAAATAAAAATCATTTGCGAACGCCGGAGTTTCTCCCATGCCCCTTCCCGTACCCCCTCCTTAGGTCTGGATTTTAAGCGCTAGAGTTCTTGACACGTTTTCTTCCGGTAGCAGATTGCATCTGCAAACCGTCGGACATCAGACTGCAGCCCCGCTGCAAAAACAAAACGTTTTACGCGGTTTGAAATGCTCTGCCTCCTCAATACCCCCATATTTTGCGATAGCGTCTGAAATCTCTTCCTTCGCCTTCCTTGGATAGCTTAACATTATTATCCCGTAAAGCATGCACATTTCTGCCTCGACTCCCAACCACTCTTGATGTGGTGGGTGAGTGGTAATGTGATGTGTCCGGTATTGCGCGATGAGGTTGCTCGCCAAGACTCTTATACGAGTTGCCACGCGGAATTGAACCTCTGAAGTGCTACAGTGCACGGCTTAGTCTAAATATTTATTAGTCTAACCGAACACTAACGAGTAAATCTGTCGTCCGAATATTGGATGTTGATATTGGCTGCTGCCGGATATTGATTGTATTGATCGAAGCCGGATATTGGGTATTGGAGGTGAAGTGGAGGACAGATGGAGGTCGGAAGGCCGATGAGCCATGATGGCAATGAGCCCCGACTGAGGGAAGCTCCCACTATTTATACCCCTCGACCGGGATCGCTGGGATCGATATGTGTCTGAAAGAATGCGAAGTTAATTGAAGTTACACGTAAACAATGCTGGTATGTTGCAAAATATGCGCTACTACGATAAGTCACTACCACTTATCGACGGTCAATAAAGGCACGTCATCTTGCCTCAGCTCGGCCGGCATCAAAGAACGATCAATGGTACTGTCGACGATGCGGCCGGTGAGGCCCAGCCTCCCATCTCGCTCCGCTCGGTGACATCAAAGAACGATCAGTGGCACTGTCGAAGCTGCAGTCGATGAGGCCACGCCTTCCATCTCGGCTGGTTAACGGCATCAAAGAGCAATCACTAGTACAGTTGCATCTGCATAACGAAACAAAACAACAAACAATAACATTGCAAATATTGTAGCCGTTGCTACACTCCCGGGGCAGCAGCGATTTAATCTCTTGAAGCATCATATAGTTCTTGTCTCACCTCTTCGATGGCATCCCTTACCTTATCTTTGGAGTTTGGTACAGTGCACAAAGCGCGATGATGCCCGTCGTCTCGCGGGATGAGGAAGTGTAATATCGTGTTTCCAACTACTGAACAGTACCATCATTTCTCTTTTCTTCTTACAGTTTCGCTCATCCTCACACCATTTCAGGCAGTAGAAACACCTTTTGCTCTTGCGTACTATGCGACGTCGTCGGTGGCCTTCTTGGACATCGGGACACAAGTCTAAGAAGTGTGCCTCTCACAGAACGCACATTTCATACGAGACTTGAGTCTCCAGGATCTGTCAGCAATCTTTCTAGTTGGAAGTAGTCGCAACCCTCTCTCTAGGTCCTCCAGATCTCTTTCGATATTCCTGAGAGAGCGTTTTCTTGAGCGATCCTTGGTACAACGGTAGCTACTGCCAGCCTGATCCATGTGTCGAGAGCTACTGCTTGTTGTACTTTTCTGGTCCCGATTCCCACGACTGTTGCTCGTTTCTTGAGGAACAGGTTGAGAGTGGACTTCTCTCTCCTCATCGGAATTAACAGTTTCAGAGATCGATCGGAGTGAGTATTTGTCGTCCGTTGGTTCCTCGGCATTCGGGCTTTCGTTCTCCTCGTCGGTATCAGCGGTTTCAGAGATCAATTCGGACTTTTGTGAGGATTGTCCTGTGCCATTTCGACATCTCGAACTTCCTCCATTACAGTTTTTCGATGTTTTTGGCTGACTCGGAAGGGTGCACGAGAAGTAGAGATTCTTTGAGGACGTTCGATTCCCCTTTGGTGCGGCTGTCTAGGCGAAAGCTTTTGTTTTCTTCTCGGACCCTTTTTTCTGCTTGATGTAATTCGTACTCAATTTCTGAGACAATGCTCTCGACCTTCAGAATGTGCTTGTTAACTTTCAGCATGAATTTGTCCTTATCGATGTTCTTTTCCACTTTTTCTTTGTCCCATTTTTCCTGTGCCTTCCTGTCGATCTGTCCTGCCTTGAAGAGGGCCCAGTGCATTGAATCCAGAAGTGGAAAGCGTTGTGTAAGGCGTAAGAGATTGTCCTTCGTCGAAATTGCCATCCTGAGAAAGCGGCTAGCGATCAGGATGGCTACACTTGATACGTTTAAATATGCACACGTTAAAACACGTTAGCGAAACGTGTACAATAGTTTACGAAAAGCCCCGGTATACTGCGATAGCGTTAAAAACTTCGCTTGTTGGAGCTGGAAGTGGTGGTGTTAAAAGGTTGCAGTGATCAGGAAAGTTAGGGAGAATTTTCCAGGGACTCGAGAAGTGGGAGCCTTTTTCTGCACGTTGATTCCCGCTCCGGATCATCCAACGCTCCAGGCAATCTCGGTTGCACGTCCTAAACTCGTTAGCCCACATGATGTCTACAAATACCATCTTTCAGTGAATAACGCATCACATTGGCAAACTAGAGGATTCTGTCACTTAGATGGAAATGCTTTTTCCGTAATGATGGGCAAAATATAGCAATATCAGCATCAGCATTCAAACAATTGCAGCCTGAGTCGGTCCTTGACTTGGCCGTACCCCGTAGGTGGACTCACAAGAATGTAACTTCAGCACCAGGTTAAAGCGACCGTAACCAATTTGGCGCGTCAACTGAAAAGCATGCTCGTCTTATGCGTACCCTGGACACAGAATTTGACGCTCAAAACATCCACAATAGCACCTCTTCACCATATACCTGATGTTTTGCCGAGTTCGTGTGACTAGGAGATGTCATTGTGAGAACTGATCTTTGTTCGCGAATATTCAACGTGTGGTTATAACAGATTTGTATAAGTTCTCATGTGATCATGTCACATTCGGGGAGAAGAAGAATGGAGCATATCAAGCTACAGAGGAATGCCGGTGCTAAATGAGTTGGGGGAATAACACGACGGCGGCTCAAACGCGATGGGACTAAACCTGAGTCTAGAAGGCTCAAATAAACCTAAGGTCAATCACAAATCATGAAGTACCCATCCTTCCTAGACTCGAGCTTAGTCCTACAGCGTTTAAGAAACCGTTTAAAAAACGGCGGCGCCGCGTGGTCCATCCCAACCCACTTAGCACCAAATGCCTCAAAATTCTGCTTTTCAATAGCAACCTATTCTGGTATAACAGCCACAATGTCGATGGTGACGATCGACATCGCGCAAATCATAAGAACTTTTGTAATGGAAGAAATGCAGTACTTTCGCTTTTCGTGATGCACTGCAGCACGATGCGTTTGGGTCATGAACGTTCGCGCAGCATTGAACACCTCCATGATACGTATTCTATTGTGGTTTACATACAGTTGCACAGTTCGCGGACACATATGTAATTTTGGCGGGCAGGTGGAAACATTATGCGGGGCAGGTTTTAAACGAACTCAAAAATAAAAGGAGATAGGACCTGCCATGAAACTTGCCAAAGGACCTCCACCATGTAGCGGAGGAGTCTATCTTATTGGACTAGTTAGTCTTCGTGCCCTGGCACAACTTGCAACGATAAACTGAATTTATCACCTACATTGGCAACTCGAAATGGAAGGTATGAAACTCTTTTCAGCAGACTTTACTAACATGTTTATTAGTCTCCCGCTCTCCAGTATAATGTCCAATTTGATTGAGATACTCAAGATTTGTTTTAAGAACAGTAATAGAAAGTTTATCGCTAACAATAGTTTCAGGAGTTTCTACACAGATTGCGTAACGTATCAAGATTATAGATACTTCACTATCACAGACATCATTTACCTTCTGGAATATCCCTGTCCCTACTATATATAAAGCGCTAAGTCTGTCTGTCTGTCTGTCTGTGTGTGTGTCACAAAATTCATAGCACGCGTCGCAGCAGTCGTCAGAAGCTGATTTTGGGGCATGATATAGGGGGTAAGACGTGAACATATTTGGTGGGGGTCACAATGTGATAACGACTGATAAGAGCAGATAAGAGGCGCTGAAAGACAAATTTTCACGAAATTCATAGTGCGCTTTGCAGCTGTCGTTAGGAGCTGATTTTGGGGCACGATATAGGGGGTAAGACGGGAACATATTTGGTGGGGGTCACAAAGTGATAACGAGAGGACTGATAATAACGATATGCGTAAGAACGTAGATTGCACTTGAATAGAGAGCAGCTTGTAGATAATGCCTTTCATTTCAATATCATTTCATCAGCGTTGTAGTTGTAAACCCCTTCCGACCGCTACACCTTCTAGAGTTCTTGAGGATGAATGGGATGCTCGATTAAATATGATAATGAATACTAGGCATTCCGTTTTGAGATATTCGATCGCTAAATTACTTCGATACTCGACGCATAGTGGTTGTTTACATCATCACTTTAGCTGTGCACTTCACTACGCTTATCAAACAGCGAGATACAGCCAAGATGGACAGCCTATGTATCTCACGGTAAATACATTTAACGAAGCAGCTATAATTTAGCGGTGAAACCTGAAGCTTCATCGATTGTCAGTTCTATCAATGCGCGCGGTAGCGGGCGGAGCTAAACTCGGTGATGTATCAAAGCGCTAACTTTGTGGTCGGTTGTAACTTCTGTATGTGTGTATGTACTGTATGTATGTATGTATGTATGTATGTATGTATGTATGTAGTATGTATGTATGTATGTATGGTAGTATGTATATATGTATGTATGTATGTTATGTTAGGTATTATGTAAATGTATGTATGTATGTACTGTATGTCTGTATGAATGTATCGTATGTATGTATTGTGTCCGTCCGCAAAATGAAGTGAGTGAGAAGGAAGCTTATGGGATAAACAAACTGCTAACAAATCGGGTAGCTTACAGGACTTGAGATATCAATGTTTTGTAGCAGAATAGTTGTGATAATACTCTTGGGGCTATAAACGCCTGCTTAGCACACTTCCATTCATTCCACCTGGTGCTGCAGTGGCAGCTGGAGGGCAGTGGAGAGAGGAAGGGAGGATGAGGAAGGGAAACGAAAAATCTACCGTCATACCATGATTGTGTCCCTTCTACTGAATGAAACACCATGTATACGCGTCACTTCCAGGAGTGTCACAGGAGGAAGGGACCATAGCGGAGGATAGAAAGCTTGCGCAGGAAAGAAAGGTCCCGGCGGTTGACGGAGGACTAATCTGGTCTGTAAAAAAATAGTTACTGTAAGTTTTCGGAATACCTGTTTGTGCGAAGAATTGGAGTTTCTCAGGGAAGCAACGTTAGTCCTTTGTTAGCAGATCTTACTCTGTCGTACCTTGAATATAAATATGTATATACTCTTTGAGTAATTACAACAGCTGCCATTCCAAAATAAAACCATTGAGATACATAGATGATATCCTTATTGTGCATAATACAAATACCCAAACTTTTTTAGGAAAGCTCAACACAATATATAACAATATCGTGAAGCTTGAGGTTACACATACCCTTGAGTTCAAGTGTAATTACCTGGACTTGAAAATAAAAATAGAAGCACAGAATCCATACCAAAATGTATAATAAAACAGATACTTTCATCTTTCCTATAAAAGGATTCCCAAATTCAACAACAAACATTTCCTGTCGTGTCAAAAATAACACTATCTATACAGAAATACTCAGGATAGCCCGAACTTGTCCTAATAGAAGTGACTCCATAGACAGGTTGAAATATACAAGAAGCAGCTGATGGGTAAATTCTTTGATTATTCTCCCTAAAAATTTCTAACTTCTAATTTCTATGTTTCTGCTCAATCCTAACCTTTTTATTTGTAGACGATTGATTACATACTATGGAGCAGAAAGCTAATCTGAGTGGTAAACTGCCTAAGTATGGCGATTGTGAACTCGTGAGGAACATATACTCACTAGTTTGTTCTCCTACACCAGCTTGTACAATACTTTGAGTAAGAGGGGTTCGTAAAAAACTTCCCACTTGTGCAACACCACCAATGCTCTACAGGGTTTATGATTACTGCCTCTTGTTTGACTGAACAGCAAAAGCAGCTCTTTCAAGTTGCCTCTTATCTTTCCAGTGAAACATCCACTGTATTAGCATCACTGTGTAGCCTTTACAACATCAGCACACACGACGCTCTATTCGAATCTGTGCGCGCGGGATGTGAACTGGATTACGGTGGCCCCAACCTAATGCTGAGGTTACATTCTTGTGGTGGACTCAAAGTTAGCTACGCGGCGATGGGATTGCCTTCGCCGCGATACAAGCCACTTCGCGTTTCCTTGAAGGCTCAGCGTCCCTTCGCAGTAGGCAGTTCTCACTTCCCCCACATCAAATTTATCGCATCCACCTTTCAGACCGAAAAATTCTACTTCATTACAAATTTTAGAAATAGGGTAAAAATTGACACTTCTGTAAGCGGTAAGACACCTCTGCCCGACTCCCTCTACCCAAATTTTTGGTGTTTTTTTTTTGATAGAACAGCGGGCATAGGAAGGCAAACTCCCAGTGGGATTGTCACTGACTTGATTTTGAATAGGATGATCGATTTCTGCATAACTTTGACAAGCAGGCCTGATTCATTCCTTTAACAAACAATGTCTCACATAATTCATTGCTTGCCCGCCGACCCTTTGCAGAAACATATTTTCTGATACTTCGGCCACCCCCTTCATATCGTTTGCTTCTTTTTACCCAGACTTACATTGTTAAGTGAGCTCACAAAACTGAACGCCCCTGGTTGAAGCTACGCCACATACCCTCCCCTTCAAAAAACGAGAAAGGGTCGTGTGCACGCCATACACCACAACAGACGACGGCCACGAGAAAACGGCACTTGACAACCGACAAGGAAATTGATTGGTTGCAGTTGTACTCTATTAGCTATCCGTATAATTCTGCTTCGCTCGTCATCATTTTATTCAGGTGAGTTAGTAGCAACAGAACTCGACATAATGTTTGAAACTTGCGAAACTCACCACGACAACATTGGATGGTAGCAGTGAAATCACTGGCAGCGCTAGAAAAACATGTACACTGTTGTTACAAAAAACTCACTTGAATGAAATGATGACGAGTGAAGTGAATTAGATAGATAGCTAATAGAATACAATTGCAACCAATTAATTTCCTGGTCGGCTGTTAACTGCCACTTTCTCGCAGCCGTCGTCAGTTGTGGTGTTTGGTCCGCACCCGACACTTTCTGGTTTTTTGAAGGGAAGGTGTGAATCCGCACATCCAAAAATAGAGGTCTCTGTTCGATGCACATTTTCGCCTGCGTTCGCTGGTGCGAGCAGTAAGAGCTGATCACTGGGAGGACATCATAACGCGCATAGTAATGCACTGCTCCCGATCGGTGCGCTTTAGCTTTTTTGTATGCTCCTTCAACTGATGTTCGACCGTTTACCAGATTTACAAGGTTACAATTCTTTATTGTTTCGTTTCCGGACGCAAAAACTCACACCTGGAATGGCGGATTACGTCTTTAGGCACATAAACTGCTTGCAGACAGCCCGCTATGTGGCATTTTGCTATTGCTTATGCAAAGGCTGTGAATGGTCACCGATAATGACCATGTGAAAGGTTGGAGTGTCCCATATTGACCTATCAAAACACGTTGCATCGAATTTGAGTTAGGTTGATTCGCAAGATTGCGGAATGTCAGTGCTTTCTAGTGTAAACTGACGCAGACTTCAAAGCAAAGACTATCATGGAACGTCTCAATCGATTATTCAAAAGCTTTCGATCAATGTTCAGAACACAAGTTAGGTTCTTTCTGAACTAAATAGTTGACCCGTGCATTTAACTTTCTCTAACAACCAATTTATTCAACCATTAAGATGGGTAGAAATTTGGCGCCACATCATCACCAGGTCCTCCCACCTCCACCATTTCGACAGAAATTACCCCCGAAGATCTCCTTCCATTCTTCCTACAATGATGGATGGTAAACGTCTCCAACCTACTTTTACTATAAAGAACCTGTCCTGGAGAGGGAGAGAGAAGGGATATTGTGACTCCCGAAATGAAAAAAAAAGTTATAATATTCTTGAAATTCCCCTGTGTCGTGAAAGAAAAAACTCTCTGCACCCCATGGAAAAAAACTACACCCCAAAACCTCTCCTCGTTTTCCAATTACCCTAATTTCCGGTAGATAAGCCCGCGCTAATTTCACGTAAAAACACCTGGGTTTGTGCAGTATAATTTTGTACACCTTAGAAACTACCGTAAATTTGCCTATAGAGGTAATTCGATACGCCGATTACAAAAATGACTTTCATTTTTAGCGGTGGCGTCATATTGCGTCAGTTGGCGTCAATTTGTCACGACACCTGTTTTCACCAAATTTTGTGTAATCTTCCGTATAGAGGTTACTTGGTGTGCTGATTACGAATATGACATTCACCCTTGGCGCTGGCGCTACGTGGCACCTATTTTCTGCTCGTCTGCGCTCTCCAACTAAAAAATAGGCTCTGAACAGCGCTAATGTCAAAACGATTGTCATATTCGTAATCAGGGCACCAAATAACCTCTACGCAGAAGTTTCCATCAATTTTGGTGGAAACAAGGGTCGTGACAAGGTAGCGCCAACTGGCGCCGAATGGCTGGAAATGAATGTCGTTTTCGTAATCAGCATATCGAATAACTCCTATGGGCAAGTTACGGCTGTCTCTAGATCAATGCAAGTGCACTGCAGCAGCGGAGGTGTTTCAGCATTACCAAGTATGGAATCCGAGGACAACGCCAATAAAATCTATCGGAACATCATGGGTACCTTCTCCCCTCCCCCCTCCCCCACCCCACCCCCTCTTTCGCAGTGATGTCCACCACAGCCTGGTATCTAGCCAGAAAAACAGACTCCTTGCGGAATTCGCTTTTTTTGGAATTGTGATTGTGCCGATCATGTATACTCAAGATCCGTAAGTTGGGGTAGCCGTGTCACCGGAAGGGACGTGTACTTGATAGAATCTACGTGGATAAGGGGCTTCTGATATACATACATCGCGAGATACCAGCAAAGCACGTTAGCAACCACTTATCTACGCAACTTCTATTAAGTCCACGTCACTTCCGGTGACATGCCTACCCCAACTTACGGGTCTCGACTGTAATATCTGCCGGCATAATCTGCTTTGTGTTGTTTCTTCTGTGTCATACAGGTTGTTATGGTTGATCGCATTTATTGGCCAACGTTTCGACTATTCCTCGTCTTCAGGACCTGAAACTGGTTCAAAGCCTAGCTCTATAGCTCACCCGGTGAAGCCTACCTTACTAATTTCCCCAAGAACGCGAACTGACGCAAAATAAACGATTCCAGCAAACGAAGCAACCTGTGGTGAGACCACCAGTTTTGGCAGTCTCGTCGTGTTAGTGAGCAAATAAAATGAGACACAATTGGACAGCCAGCGTCGTATGTGGTGATCATACAGTCCACATACATTAATGAAAGGCAAGAATTATTAGTATTGGTCATGCATACATTTCGGTTGTTCAGTCTTGGATTTTTCACGCTGAAATAAAAAGCCTTTGACATTTCTAGCACCGATGTCATTTTAATGTAAATTTTGATAAAAAATTAATCTAGTATAGTTTTAATCTTCTAATTTTAAGGTTGATTTCAAGTGAAAAATGTTAGAGGCGTTTTATATGTGAAAAAAATCCAAGACTGAACAGCCGAAATGAATGCATGGTCATTACCAATAAACTCCTGCCTTTCATTTCTCTATGTGGACTGTAGGATCACCACATACGACACGTGGGACGTTGGCTCTCCATGGTGCCTCATTTTATTTGCTCACTAACAAGTGGAGGCTGCTGAGATTTAGTGGGCTCACTACAGGTTGGTTCTTTCACAGGGATCGTTTATTTCGTACTATCATTTCGCGTTTCTGGGAACCCATAAGATTAGTCGCTTTACCGAGTGAGCAACAAAGCTAGGACTTCGAACCAGTTTCAGGTCCTACAGACGACGAATTGTCGAAACTTTGACCAATAAAGGTGTGCCACCAAAACAACCTGTATGACACAGAAGAAACAACACGATACTCGAAATGCCCAGGTTCCAGGCAAGCCGAATATGGGATTTATTGCAAGTCGTATTTGCGATTTTCGCAGGATGGCATCGGGGGCTAAGTTTGGGGGTCGTGTTACAGTGGAGGGGAAGAGATAATCGTTTTCGAAGAGAGAATCGAGGATTTCGACGATTTTGAGGGGAACAAAGAAGAGGATTTTGAAATGAGCTCAATTGGAGCATTTGTCCTTTCTTGGCAACCAAGCTCTTGGATGTAGAGGTGGGGGTGTGTCGAAGCACGCATCAGAGTGGGAGTGTGAAACGTTTCATGTTGACACAGGACAGTTGACGCTGAATGAGTACGCTTAACAGACGATATTATAGCTGGCTATCAAACTCAATTTTTTTACTGGCTTTTTCTTCGCTGTTTACCGCACCCCCACCGCCACATCCGAGAAGTCAGCTGCACGGGATTAACGTCAGGGCGGAGAAGAAGTATTTCGCTCTTACCGACAATTCTGTCTTCTATTCTAAAATGCTTACCAGACACTGATGAGTCAGCTCATTCCATAGCGGTAACATTCCGAAGTCCTGATTGCTCTAAGAAGGCCCCTTGTCCGAAGCTTACAGCATGTGATCATAGTTCAACTTCTGTGATTGTTCTGAACGCGATTTCATTTCAATATCAAAATCGCCTCTGAGTGAAAATCCAGCTCGAGGGAAGTCACTCCCTATTACCTTATCTGTAGTAATAGAGCACTCCTCTGGATTCCAACCCTATGGATAAGATAATAGGTAAACGACTTATTCGAAGTGCACTTCTGATAGGGACCGGGGTATACTCTAGATCACGCACATCCTGCTCACATCCTACGCAATTTGTGGTACCCCCGATTTTGGGAGACGAGAAGAGAATCGAGTAAGGACC
The DNA here is from genome assembly GCA_036418205.1 of Ostertagia ostertagi. Classification (NCBI taxonomy): domain Eukaryota; kingdom Metazoa; phylum Nematoda; class Chromadorea; order Rhabditida; family Trichostrongylidae; genus Ostertagia; species Ostertagia ostertagi. The sequence continues at coordinate 38,958 of MU868981.1, read as the reverse complement.
AGGCACTATAGGAGACGATGGCTAAGGAAAAAAAGCCGCTTTTCTCTCAGCATGGTGTGGTCTGCACTCGATTTTCTTTTCGTCTTCTCAAATGGAGTACACAGTAGCGGTCAAAAGTTTAGGAACTTCTTTTTTTTGACTTAGCGTAGCCACTAGAGAGTGAAATTGTCCCGAGTTCACATATTATATGCAGAATGGAGCGTAGATTACGATGCGCAACGCAATTCCTTGGAAACGAGAATCGCAATAAAATTATACGAATTCTCATAAGAGATGTCGCGTCAAAAGTTTGGAAACATCTCAATTTCAGAGCGAATCCAATAAAATAGCTAACGAATCTACATGATAAATAAGCTATTCGATACGTGCAGTGAATTTTTATGTCGGCATCGTTCTTATTGACATGGAGTTGATCAGAAAATAATTTAAGGATTTTCAGTCGCACCCTGCACACTGTGAACTAAATCGCATTGTTTTATGGGACTCTTGACTGGAATGTGACTGAGCAACATTCCAGCTCTTCCGTGGGATGTTGAACTCGATTATAATCAGATTTTGACTTTGTCGCTTCATAGCAGTTTCTTTTTCTGGGTTTAGGAAGGCGGCAGTGAGGAGGTAGGACTGCACTGGGCCATTCCGCGATAGAAAACCCTGCTTTTCCGGCTTGTTCTGACTATCGAAGTGAAGCATAGTATTGAAGGGAAGCATAGCATTCTACAGGCTATCTTTGTATTTACCCGACCTACATTTCGCTGGACACGTAGAAACTGGGAAACGCCGAATGGTTGGACACATGTTCACCCATGACAGTACTTCCACTATCTTTCACTGTTGGAATCATATACTCAAAGTAAGGCTTCCATTTTACGGAACGCTTCACAGGGTCTACGGCATCATTTCTAGGAAAACAGAAATCCCTAATCATCGCTGAGGTTGAAGTTTTACCTGTCGCCTTCGGTCCATGATAGCCGTTAGTGTGCGGAAGCCAGTTGGGCCATCCTGCTCTTGAAGCCCAACAGTGACTTCTTGTTGGGACATCATCCTTAACATTCTACAAGTCAGGGCCAATGTTGGGCTGCACTTGAGCTTTCATATGATTGGGAAAAAACCAGAAAAGTCGTCTCTTAGTTGAGGATGTCGGGGGTACAGGACCTGCCAACCACCCTTCGAAGTATTTGAGGAGGGCCAATTTTCTTGTGAGAATACTTTTTTGTGAATGATCATTCTTATTATGCTTACTCGACTCCAATAACGCTAGAAACTTTCGAAAATATTGCTTCCGTAGAGTGAACTCTTAAACAATTTCAATTCCGTATTGTGGGGTTTAAAAAAAGACCTCTCATGGGAAAACTGCTTCCTTTGCATATGAATTTATTTTAAAATTACACATGACTCAACGTTTGAACTAAACTTAACAAAAACAAGTGAACATTGAAGAGTAGGAATCTAACGATGGAGGAAACAAAAAGTTTGAAAACTTTTGACGCACCATTACTTGAAAAGAATCTTATTTTTCAAAAACGATAACAGATTTTTGTGAACTATTCGCGCTTCGCATTACGGGCGTCATTTTGTATGTAATTTCTCAATGTGAGACAATTTCGTTTTGTGTCGGCTGCGCTAGATCAAAAATAAAAAAGTTTCCAAACTTTTGACCGCTACTGTATGTGTCTGTCTACCATGGGCTCCTACACCCTTGCTCCTAGGGAAGGGTGTCCATTGCCTGTTCAGGACCATATCCTTAGACCACAGCAGCCCGAAATCTGGAAACATCCCAGGACTAATACACTACACCAATCCTTATCAGAAGTAAGCTTGAATAAATCGATTATGTCATGTTATGTGTCATGTTATGTTATGTGTCATGAATTCCTATCCTCATCCATATTATTGAAGAGCACAATGGAGTGCCCCCCCCCCGATACTGGAGTCCTCCCCCCGATACCAGTTTTTTTATTACAGCGAGCGTTGCTTCTCCATTATTTCAAGGTGTGTGGACAATGTGCAAGTGCCTTTTGCTGGTGACGGCGCTCTTCTTCCCGGTAAGTCTCTGTGTACGGTTTTCACGAGATTTCAACAAAAGTTTAATCGTTCCATTCCAGTGGCTTGCGGTTTTGTTTGATCGTGGTTGTGGTAGCGACTGCCTTGCAACTTGTTGCCTATCATTACTCCTTCACATTCCTGGTGTGATATACGCCTACGTGCTGCTACTCCGAAAGCCTCAGGTGGCCGCGTCGTGGTCGTCAACGTGAATGCTCCCACCGCTAGTGCAAGCAAACCAGAGACACCGTCGTATCTTTACGAAGACACACAAAGTTACGGATCTACGGCACCTCTTATTGACTAGGACAAATCCGCTTTGGTGTTAGTGCGAGTTCCAAGTCCTATACATAGATGGTGCTCAAAGGCACATTCCGCGACCAGTTATTAGGTGGGTGGTCATTGTGCTAGCACATAAAGCCAAGGTATGATTCTGGAGAACGTCGAAGAAATAGAATAAAATCTGGAACCTTTGAGAATAACGTCCTCCTGCTTCCACTCCTTCCTTTTGAATGATGGACGAATTTGCTAATGGTAAGACGAAAGAGTTGGCTCTGAGACAAGAGAGCAGAGATCCAAGCGAGACACGGGCGCCCACCCTGTTTAGGCTGCCGCATAGCGAGCAACGCAAGCATCCTCATCACCCGATTGACGAGGCACTGGTACTTGTTAAGGATTTTAGACCTGCGGGACAGCACTACCTTTCTTAACAGATCTATTATATATTTAGCAATGGGAGAGGGTGATTTCTTCTTATCGCGGAGCGTGGCTATGAATGCCAGAATTTTGTCAATTCCTCATTTATTTATTGTAGAATTCCGATTTTCTTTAGAAAAAAACTTCATATTTACGAGTCTAAATGCTAGGGAAGCATGTCCAGCATCCAGAATATTTTTTCATGGACTTCTCAACACTTCCATGTGGTTCTTCATTTCTTGAATGTGGCGGTGTAATAAACAAGGAACTGGTGCCTGTATACTTGTGAGAAACTCTTGCAATGTTATTATTAGAAATGTTTAAATTAACAAACGACCTGAGGGCATGTGATCCTCCGTGCACTGTACTTTGAGCAGGATAGAGTTGTTCATGAAAACTACAGATGTGCCTCTAATGCATCTCAAAAGTTGAAACAATGCCTGGAGCCCTACAACGTCAGCTAAGGAGGTCAAATGTGTGCTGACATACACGATTCCTCCCACTCACTCCCTAACACGCCGGGGTCCGTCGTAGCGCTTTCCACATAAATGTAAGCGTGAAGTGCGACGAATTCCAATATTTACAATCCGCGTGCATTAGAACGTTGACGACATCGTGGTTTTGGCATTTTGCACCGCGTGGGACAGGAGCGATTTTGCGAGCGCACCGTCCTCACTTTACTTTCGCTCATTTTTTGTTTGAAATGCACAACAACTTGAATCTCATGGGATTATCTCGGAAAGGACGAAAGCATGAAGACTTATCATACAAATAGCAGTAGATTTTTGTTTAGTGGAACGCATAGTAACCACGAAGAAGCAAAAAGCGTCACTTGCGCTGCGAATGAAGTTAAAAGCATTCATACCTAAGCTCAAGCTCATCAAACACAAATATCTTGAAACTTACATTCTACAATCTTTCATATGAATGTTTACGACAGTGAAAGGAATAGCATGAAAGAGTTGAAATGAAAGTTTTGTGCGCTCAGAAAACCTTTGCTAACTCAAAGGGTATTTGACCACTCTGGCTGCCATGCGGTTCATAGTCATGCTAATGTATTATTATAGAATGAATACAAAAAAATTTGAGAAGAAGGAGCGCAAGCACAATAAAAATGGATGCATTGGTTCTGGACGGCATGCGTATCGAATGTCTGATGCGAGGGTGCAAATCAACGCGCTGTGCGCGTCGACTCTTGTCAATGTGTTATAGCACACTATTGCTGTGTGGAGCAGCCAAATCTCGAAAAGCGTCTGGACATCAGACTTCTTTGCCATTCACATCTATCGTTGCTATCCCGGTAAATTCGTGATTGTTGTGTTCTAACTACCATGTGAGCTGAAGCAAGAATTTACATCGTTATGGTGTTGCAATGAGACTGAGTCGCCACAACGCTGAAGCAGACTTACGTAAGGAATGTGGCTCCATGATAAGAAAACATATTAGTGGGAGAAAGCCTGAAAAGGTCCAGGTAGGCAATGGGTATGTTGCCTTTTTGGCGAAGCGAAGCAAGAAAGCACCAAGGGACTCAGCAAAGCTAAAGGTAAATAAAAAAACGCATGGGCCAACAAGACCTAGACATACCATCGCGAATAAGGAGGGAACGTAAGGCGACGATCGTTTCTCAGGTAGTGCCTTTCTTTTTTGAAAGCTGCGTCCACTGGAAGATCTTCTTAGAGTTTGGACTTTCACGTCATTGCATGAGTACGAGACCATCAGCTATAACGTCCGATAGATATATATAAGCGCTAGGGGTGTGTGCTGTGTGTTGGTGTGTGTTGTGTTGTGTTGTGTGTGTTGTGTGTGGTGTGTGTTGTGTGTGTTGTGTGTGTTGGTGTGTTGTGTTTGTGTGGGTGTGTGTGGTGTTGTGTGTGTGTTTGTGGTGTGTGCTGGTGTGTGGGGTGTGTGTGTGTGATGTGTTCTTGTGTGTGTGTGGTGTGTGTGTGTGTGTTTTACGGAATCATAGCTCGGTCACAGGCACGATAGTCGCGCAGTGGTTCTTTAACGATGTTATAGGGGTGGGATCGGGAACAAAGTGTGTACGTGCATAGACATGATAAGACTGATAATAGTGATAGAGGGGCTAGAAAGAGGCATCCCAATGTTTCGTTTTGGCTCGTCTATATCGGGCTAGTAGCGTATATATTGAAAGTCTTATGAGGGGGGGCGGTCGGGCATTGTTGGGTACATGATTCGGAAGGAGATGCACTGATATGGTGCTCATAAAGCTCGTCGATTTCCGTCGCCGACTGCGCTATGTGCACAAGGAGCAACCATCTTACAGTGTTATGTGGGGGTGGGACGGGACATTGTTGCGTGCGGTCAAAGGATGAACGATGGAAAAGGGCGACAGGGCGCGCCAGAGCCTGAGTCGTCGGATTCTGGTGCATATCTCGCGTTGACCAGAGACATACGTCAATTGTTTTGTATTGGGGTGGAAAGCATGTTGGGGGGTGCGAGACTGATAACAGGATTGATAATAGGGCTGATAAGCGGGTCAGAACGGTAAAGTGTCAGTGTTCGTTACGCGGCTCGCACTGCACGGGAGGTTACCTACTTACAAGATTGTTAAGTAATGTCGTAAGTAAGTACAAAAAAGGGTTACGGTGCACATTATTTCGATGTATCATCAGACTTACTTAATAGAATTCGATGCCTAATTAAAAAAAAAATTCTTCAGCAGAATGATAGTATTATGCTTTCTATCACGAAGGCCGGACTTAGTAAACGATAATCCTTTCGTGGCTTCTGAAAATGCATGAATGTATGATGATAAACATAGGGCAGTCGCTTTGTAAATAGCATATTTCATTTGTGTTTGAAAACGGAATCATCGATTCACGCTCGTAGATTATCTTATTCAAGAAATGTTGAGATGTTCCAGGAGTTTGTGACCAAGTATACAGTTGGATGTTTACAGAGTTGCGATCAATATACCAGTTGAGCTCAGACGTTATCACGCGTATTCTCGGAGCTTCAGTGAAACTGTGGAGGGTCTAACACAGTCAATAGTGAGATGGTTAAGGGAGCTCATGCTCTCATGCTGATATTCCATGGGTCCTCCAATTTCGCTAAAGCCTGCCGCGTGATGCGGGCGATAGCGGGCGAAGCAAAACTGGTAACATATGAGATAGCTATACATAGTATGCTCACAAAAGGTAAGATGTCGCGACTTCCACCGAAGCACGTACGGCCGTGATTGACTCGTGCAGCTTAAAAACACATTGGGGTAGACGAGCGCGCTGCTTCAATGTCTTTTGACCATGATACTTGATTTTTTGTAGAATTTTTTTTGTGGTACTTCCACTCACACCTTTAAGCGTTAGCTAGGATAATACTTATCTTACATAGTGCTTCAGTGCAATGAATGGCGCAATCAAATCCCATGGCAAAAGTGAGTACTTTTCAAGAATAGCCACCCCATCCTGAGGAAACGCTGAACAACCAAAGTTTCCTTATCAGCGACCTGCGACCTAGGAATTTGCTTCTGGTCAAATATTCCTCTCTGGAAAGAACAACGCTCGGCGCCATATTTACTAATAATATATTTTATTATATACTACTATTGACTAATACTATATTTTCATTATACTTCATATTCTATTTACTAATGAATATTGAATGTGTCACAGCCACATGAAAAAAGAAAGTATAGCTCAAAATCTAGCAAAAAATGTAGAAAAAAACCTAGCGTTCGATGGAGGCAGACAGACACCAAAGTAATTGCGAACACATAATAAAGCATGATAAATGCATAAGGTAGGTAAACGTGTTAACTAAAATTATTAGGTAAGGTCACGAAATATCATCACCTGCAACACCGCAGGCTGTTTAAATGTGGATGCACTACACTGGTGTGCAAAACTTAGATACGAAAGCAACTTTCGATCACTGCCTGATGACATAGCTCGATGAACCCAAGAGAGGACCATTACGGTATGGCAGAGAAAGCAGTGACAGAATTTCAAAATAAGACAAGCAGATATGACACTTTGTTTCAAAGATAACGATTACGCTTAGGTCTTCGCGATTTATCCTGGTACTCCGAAAAACGAGTTACAGTGTTTAGCCCTTTCCGGACTGCGCACTTTTCCCGTGGCGGGCCCGTGTGGCCGGCGCCTTTTTATGCTCATCACCGCAGGCTGGACGGGGAGCATAAACACCATATTTTCTACCTGTATTTCCATTAAAACCATTATTTTGCCTCGTTCTTGTGTTTGCGATGTTTAAAGGTACATATGTGTGAATGTGACAGAAAACCGTCGTGTAATAAAAGTAAAAAAGGGGGGTAGGTATAAGAATTGTTCGAAACAAGTTGTAATGGGAAATAAAGACACCAGAAAGTGTCGGAGACGTTTGCATATAATGGCATCAGATAAGGCGTGCACTTGATATCGTAGAATATTTTATATGAAGTGTTTTCAAATAAATTATATATGAATTATAAAGTATAACTGTTCTCTTTGGACTCAAAGTGGAAGCACATTCAGTTTTTAGATGATTTAGGAGCAAGTTTGAGATTGAAGTTCGGGTTTTTTTATACGTACGATATGAGTATGTTACATAGATAATTAGTAATGTAAAACACCTTGTCGAAAAACAGAAAAATTACCTCTTGAAGTCCCTGACACTCCATGGGTGTCAGGCGGTCCAGAAAGGGTTAAAAGCAAAGTTCGGTATTTATGGTCGAAATTTAGCTTTTCCTGTCAAATACGCAGTGGTACGCAAGCGCAGCGCGGAAGTGGTGTAGGTGTTTTGACAATGCAAGGGCGCTAAGAGCTAAGCACGGAGCATTGGCGCCGCTCCAACGTCATTGAGGGCCCACACCGTTTCGACCAAGCAACCACTTGGAACAGTAGATGTTAAGCGTCGTTTGAAAGGTCGTATTCGAATATTTAGCGGATTTCAACCGCCAAGTTCAACATCAGGGCCTATTACGACTAGATACCAGGGATCTTGCCATACGGGTGAGAATCGAATATTTACAATATGAAACAGACAATGAAAACACAGGTAAGCAGAAAAATAGAAAAATTAGAAAGAATTGATTTTTATATTGGAGTTTTTATCGGTGCGTAGATTGATGCCATAGAGCCAGCAGTTGCTGTTAACACGTTCAGTCACGTAATCCTCTCAGCCCTGTCTTGTGAGCAACTAACCAAGATAAACTTCTGATTTTGAACTTCTTAGGAGTATTTTGTGCTCTTTTCTCTGACTTCAATAGTTAGCACCCAGGACTTTATATTTGAACAGGGAACTCCTGCATTTTATCCTAGAAATTGCCTTCAATAATGTACGTGGTCACCACCGACAGCTATGCATGGTCTGCGACGCGATCCCATCTTTCCACAAGGTTCGTAATTCCTGAGGTAGGGCATTTCATTCCTCTATGAGTACACTTGGCATCGCTGAGTCGTCATTGGTGCAGTCGGATGCGCAGCAGTGCGTCTTCCCAGTACATCCCACATGTGTGTGCTCTATGGGTTTTAGGGGGACGATATCTCAAGTTACTAGCTGCGGCGCACTGCTGATTCAGTCGTTGGACGTCAGTAGACCTCCGTCAAAGAAGAATCATCAAACTTGGATCACCTTTTATCCTAGGTGATTATGAAATTAATTCTATCTTTTGTAAGGCCGTTGCTAATCGGCTTCCCTTCTTGATTTTCTCAAAAGTCTGGCGTCCTACACTTTTCAGTCACCCTGTAAATCGGATAACACTGCATGTGAGTGTTGAGTGTCTCTATAGAGATGATAGGGCATGTCCAACCATTTCATGGACCGCGGCGTTTATAGTTAGGCTAATGTATGGTCTAGAGAATCAATACAAACAACTTGTAAAGAAGCCACGCACATGCTAGGTAAAAGAAGACATAGTTGAGACGCGCAACCGCGCCTCACTGTCGTCACAGAGTTATCCTGGTTCAGAAGGCGTGGGTAAAAGGAGAAGCGGAAGTCTTTGTTATCGATCATTATTAGTGTACTCATTTTTGGATTTAGACCGCGGCGGATTATTTGATATTCACTTCACGTTTGAAACTTCTGGGACATTAGCATAACTGCAATAATTTTGGTAAGAATAGGGAAACAAATCGAAAATAATTCTTGGGTTGTTATGGACATTCCCACACTATCGATTGTGACTGTTCAACATCGGAATGTTTTGATTCGAAATCATGACAGAGAGCTTGAACGATGCTTGATGACAGAGTCATTCACGGCAGTGCATTCAAACATTTCTTGCTGCATACGAGTCAGCGAATACAGCAAGGCGAGTGACGATGCATCCTCTCATCCTTCTGTGTCGAACATTTACTCCTTATGTTATTATACTTTTTGATTTTCAATTCTAACTTTTTTTCAGCTTCTTGACTCTAACTTTGAATAATTGGAACCTAGAGGTCTATTGACTCAAAAATGAGTCTACAGGCACTGATCCACCAACTTGCCTCCTTCTTCAAAAGAGGCCGTATTCATAGATGAGTGAAATGAAGTACCCGGTATGCTGTGAGCAAAGTCAACGGTCCACAGAAAATTCCCTTTGAGAGGATTGTATTTGTGACATTTTGGATGGTGCACCATAATTAGGGTAGCGGACCCTATTTCGAGGTTTCGTCTTTTGAGATGACGGAACGCTTCAAAGCTTCCCTCTAGGTTCGACAACAGGTTTCAAAGAACTTTGGACGGAGTGGACGTGAGAGTGAAGGCTTCAAAGAGCCATAAACACCATCAATCGTCGTAGCAGAGAATGAAGAAGGGTAGAAGGGTAGTATGGGACAGCCCTGGAGTGTGAGACGAGGTAACGTTCAAAATTTTCCCAAAGTGACGGTTGACCCTGGTGGCTGTGGTCTGTGAACTGATTCACAACACTCCTGAATGGGGAGCCCATCTTGTGCCACAGTAGCTTTGACGGTACTTGGTGGCTTATAAGACAAGTTTCTATAATATACAGGGTGGGCAAAAATTACGGTAACAAGAGCGCTAACCAAACATCTCGATTTCCTTCGAACCTAATAAATGCACCTGGTTTAAGAGGCCCCGGAAAGAAATCACTAGACACAACAGCAAGGTAGACCGCTTGTGCACAAAGCAAATAATGGGCAACATTGGTTTTGCAGAATTTTTCGAATTCATGCCATTGGGCGAGGGGCCACCTTATTTTCCG
>MU868981.1:0-16733 GCA_036418205.1 Ostertagia ostertagi | reverse complement strand
GATTTGCTTTCGGGTAGCAAGGTTTTTTCGTATTAGATTACTTTTCGAACCACCGTAGGCAGCGCTAATGGCCGCAATAAAAACACTAGGCAATAAAAATAGAAGGACCATGTTTTCAGATCTTTTCCCTTCTTCCTTTTAGTCATGGCAGCAGTAGTACAATCAGGCCAGCTGTTAGCCCAAAAAATACCATGTGAAACTTTGTGAAGTGCTACTTTCTGCCACCGTAGTTTCCCTTTCCTCATTTTGATTTGGTGCCAAAGTCATCCTATAAGTACACAAGATAAGCTGGGATACAGCTCCTTAAACTGCGACTGGTTTAATGTATGGATAGCAGTTAGCTTACCTAGACCTATATTGTAGTCTAGCCATCTCTACTGTTCCACTCTGGATTGCTTCTTTTAATCTCCCAGGTTATTTATTGGAGAATCGCCAACAAAAAATATTCCCCTAGTTCTTTGTGCTTTTCATAACATATCCTCGGTTGTGCCATTTCTATTTTCCGTATTCAACTTTTTCGATTTGACGTCACAGGAAGGCATGAAGCTGTTGCTTTGAACGAGATTACGGTAACTCTTCAAGCGCAATACAGTAATCCTCGTGAATAGGTGGAGGAATAGGCAATGCATATTTTCATTCCGATTGGACGATGTCATTGCTTCCTGCTTCTTTCTACTGACCACATCCTAGAGTACCGTGAATCGGTCAAATTAAGCTTCCTGCTTTCCTCTCTTTTCTCTGAGATCAGGTTTCCCACCCGTCTCAAGAGCGTTTTTTTTTCAACGCGACACGTAAATTCCCTTCGCACGTTCGTATGCGATCGGATGCGACGTCGCGTGTTCGCACGACGCGGCGACGTTGATTTTTCTTCCTTACACAGCGGGGGCGACATTGTTTTAACCGGTCTCACGCTCATTGTTTCAAGGTGTCGTCGTGTCTCACTCGCTCGCTTCGCATAGATTTCGGTCATTTTTCCCCGGCGCCGAACGAGTTGACCCACTTAATTTGCGCACTTAGACCTCGTACGAGAATGCGACAAAAAAAGCCGGCCAACTTGCCGACGATATCAAAATGGGCGCTCGCGTACGATGATGGTATCGCGCTCGAGAGTGCGCGCATGACTCGAAGCCGAAACGGCCGATTCTCCAGCTTCGGATGCTCGGTTATGCTGACGACGAGCTGAAATTGTCCGCGCTGTAACCTGGTCTCACGACGCCACGGTGCATGAAAGCGAACAAGCAACCAGAGATGCTCCCAGGGTCTCCCTATAGGCATCGTTGAGTCAGTGATCAGTTGCTGATCGATTTGTCGATGATCAGGCCCTCCTCATTCGAACACATTCCGAATTATGGACGATTAATGGGACAGCGCCTATCTGAGAGTTGAAATGGGCTTAACGACTAGTCTACTCGCCACCGAATATGGCTCTGATCAGCGCAATAGATTGAAACTCGGTAGAGGCCACCAGAACAGTACTGACCCTTTGCCTCCTATAGTTAAGATGCATTCCCACTTCTGTTAAAGGCACAACCCAGGATCGTGTGAACGCTTCCTTCGGTCTGTAGTATAGACCCTAGAGGACAATCACAAATGTGGCGTTCCCGTGCACGGAAACCAACCGACAAGAGCGCTTGGGCCTTGCAAAGTAAGCTGCCCAAGCTGCAGATTTTTTTTCTTATCAGGCTGTTGTCTGGCGCTCTCTCATCTGTAGCGCTCTCTCGCCTCATACTCTCCTCTCCGCGCTTAGTCTCTCATTCCCTTAGCACAGCCGATTAGGAAGGTGAGTGAGCCCTTAACCGCGTTTTCGACGGATTCTTTTCCTTTTTTCTTTACTGCCGGCCCATTTCGCACCAATACATTCGCATTCGTGTGCAAGAGCCACACCAATGTGATCCTGGGGCATGCCTTTAAAAAGTTGAATAAGGTTCAAAAATTTACGTTCCAGTTTGGATATTGAAATTTTAGTTCTCGTCTGAATGAATCAGAGATTCATTCGAGAACGGTTGGCAAACTGGGAGATGTAAACTTGCGCGATTTGCTTGGAAGCTGACTTGGAGTAAGAAGCGGGAATTGAGTAGAAAATAGGAAGAGCTTTGCGCGGAAAAACGAATGGCCGTGTGAGGTATGAAAAATGCTTGCTTTTTCGGAGGGAATTTTTCGGGTGACAAAATCTCGGTTCGATATAGGGTTTCGGTAGTATAGACATGTCGTACTATTTTTCTGTAATCTGGTTTGGATCTATAGAAGTAGAAAGATCGGTTGATGGTACACTTGGCTATGCTTTTCATCTTTCCACAATTCCATAGGGAAAAAACCCCAGTTTTTTTCACTGGCCAGGTGGGTCGATGAAGCTTTGGCGAGCTCCCGTAAGATAGGTAAGAATTCCGTAGCGATAAAGTTCATCTTGAGAATATGTATTCACTGGAAAGGCCTAAAACACAACATCAAATGTGATATCTGGAATGTCACTCAATGACGCTATTGGGGCGATTAGAGAGTGGTTACTCTCGAATAAAATTGGTCACCCATGTGCAGTTTGATCAAAATGTGAACGCTGCGGGAAGGTGTTCTGCACCTTTGTCTTATCTGCTAGAGTAGCGGTTACGGCCGTTGGCAAGAGTTCACATAATTTGGTGTATTTGGTCAAATATACAGATATACTTCTTATAATCGAATTAATTCCGGACGTATTATGGGAAGCTGACTTTTACTCGATGCTTTTATATCAGTTCTGTACACTTTTAATATGTAGTATGTTTTAGTTATCATACTGAATCTTCAAGGAATTTAAACAAGCGGGGAGTTGAGTCAAGGTAAAGTTTAATTTTCTGTATAGAATGCAATGGTAATCAAATTGATGTGAGGGAAATCTTTCGGTTTCTTGTTGAGCCGACCGAATTGTGTTACTCCTTTTATATGGTATGATTGAATTTTTGTTAGAAGAGCTTGGAATTCTCGGAGAATTCGTACGGTGTTTCGACTGACATTTAAAATGTCAGAAAATAATTAACAAACATTTGAAAAAATTCACCAGCACGAAACGAAATAAATGGCGGCAAATTAGTTGGGGTAATAATAATTACATTCGTCTTCCCGAATCGAGGTCGGAAAGATGAATCTATCCGAATTCTACACATTTGCACCGAATGGACATGAGTCTAGGCATTAAGAAGTCATATAAAAGAGAAAAAGCATATCAACGTGAATTAGTTATTTTGTTTTGGGATTGATGCCACGTCATCTGCAATTAATGTCTGGAATTTCATGACGATTTAAAAACCCCATTTGGCGTTTTTCATATTCAGGCTCGCAATGTTATAGTGATCCGTGGCTCGTATTTTTCGGGATTGAACATTTTTCTATTGTGTTTGAATGGCAAATTGAAAAGTATGAAAGTCAGGTTAGCTTCAGTGGTAAAGTCGATGATGGGATTGTTGAACTGCCCTAAGGGATTTGTGGTTGGGGGTCATCTATCTGTGCACCTAGGGTCATGATCTTCATTTAGGGTATCCATTTGAGAGTTATACCTGTTCACATTATTCACCATATGCTGTACTTGTCAACCTATAGCATCCAACAGGAGCTCCCCCGTCGGCGAACCCAGCTATAGGTGCTGTAGAATCCTATCCGCGTGATCGGCAGCGAAATCGCGAGTAGCCGATTAGCAAGCGATGTGTGGGTGCGTGCGACACACGATGAGGGCGGCAGCGCGATCACTATTAGGGGCGGTGCGCGACTTCCTCGACCAGCACGTCTCGCTCCACACGGTGATGAACTCTGGCGAAGCAGACGGTCCGGCATGTCCCGTGGCGATCCACCCATATGGGATGACGTCAGCTGGAGCGCTGACGATGAACGGCATCGGATCCGGAGCCCTGCAGATGGGACCGATTGCCACCACTACAACGCTTGGCTCGACTGTGAGCTTGCCGACCGGATTGGCGTTAGGCAACATCGACATCACCAACTCATGGTGTCAGTTTCCCAGCTATCATGATATTCGGCCAGTTGAGAATGGTAGCTATGAGACTGAGGTAGTACTGCTGTCATCGTCGTCACATTTTCTGATTCTCTCCAACACCACCTTCTCTAGTGCTCACTGTTTTAGATCGCCAGTATAAATTACCAAGACATCTCAACAGCGCAGAAGTATGAGCCGCTTAAGTACGACTACGGCGACATTCGACCAAAACAGTACGAGGAGCAACGTCTGTACCATAAAGTAAGTCGATAAACATTACTCTTGAAGTTTTAGTGTCACTACTTTACTCAGTATGACTGTGCTAGGAATGTGCTTTTATTTCGTCGTTGAAGTTTTCTTTGCTGGGTTTGCCATTGAAACGGCAGACAAGTGAGGTTTTTCCTTGGCACAGTCTTTGTCTGCCATTCATGGAGAACTTCTTCGCATTTTTCACTAACATCACTTTTCCCGCTATCTCAACCCTTTTTTCGTCCTTTTTCCATGGTACTTCAGTAATTCCGTTTTGCTTGATTTTTCATCCTTATCGCACATTAAAACTGCTTTGGTCTCCTATGAATACCAAGGAAAACCCTCGGATAGACCTGATCAATAAATCGATCTCCTTTTTTTCTCTACTACTTCAGTCCTATTTCTTTTATTCTATGTATGTAATAATGATGTTCAAGTCAGCATCTTCACCTTCCACTAATGTTTAGCAATATTGAAGCAGTTTTGCTCCCATTAATACCCTACGCTATTACTGAGATACTTCCTAAACTGCACTCTGGCTTCGTGGTCAGAGCCCAGTGTAGCGCTCAGCCCGAAACAGCCTCAAAACCCGAGGATGACCATCCCACATGCCCTTGGAGATCATGTGCATCTCAAGCTGACTGTGCCAAACCTGTTGCCCAAGCTGGGTTATGAATTAGGTACTCCTCTGAAATCGGTCCAAAATCCGTCAGGGGTGCTCCAAACCTGACAATCCTTGAATCATACCAACGCACCCTTTCTTATAGAAATCATTTTGATAGCCTCTCTGAGGTAGTGTAAGCCTATTAAACTGAGAACCCAACATTCCCCTTTCTTTCCATTTTACCTCCATCTGAGTAGTAAGTTAATCTTTGGAGGATAAGCCTATATCACTTCCCTTTACTGTTTTTGACTGCCGAAACTGGGAATTCAATGACGAAATTGCTCTCCAATGCCTAAGATTGTCGCTCTCACTCTGAAAAAATTCAGGTCATTTTCACTGCCCCATATCTATCGTGTGAATTTCTTTAACCTTTACAGGAACCAGATCGTCCGGCGATCAAAGAAGAAGAGGTGAAATTTGAGCACGAGGATCGTTGCGACACAGCTGGCCGTGATGGAGGAGCTGCTCCGGCAAAACGCGGCCGTCCCACAGAAAATCCTTGTTGGGGATATTTTATTCGTCTAGACGATCAGAATGTCCGATGTCGTCTGTGCAACAAGGTACTTTCAATTTCGCTCTCAGTCAGAGTCACCTGCGCTTTCTGGGCCCTCTGGTGTTCAGCTCCCTCTCGCCGTCATACTGTAGGTGCATGGGAAGAGAAAGAAGAGGGTTGCGAGCGGGGCGCTCTCACGCGCCCTCCGATATCCAATCCGGAGCTCTCGGCTACGGCGTTGTTGAGATTTGCACGGTATCGAAATGTGACTGAAAAGCGTGAACTATCGATCGGCCATAACGTTCAATGTAATTATACAATTTGACTACTATGATATCAATTTGTGGGAGGTGTTCGCTTTTTCCAAAAATCTGTCGTAGATGTGAACGATCGGTCCAAAACCCTCGAGGACCGTGCTGAAGGTACTCCGGCTTGTAGAAAAAATCATTTTATTGCTATAAAATACCCATATTAGAGAAAGTATGCCTCCTCTTCGAAAGTCGTGAGTCATAAACGGATTTTGATGAACGTCTTGGCGCCGTTTTGAAGGCGACACTATTGAAGATTAATCGCCTTGATGATGGTGGCGACTCTAAAACGCTTAAACCTGCGCACTATTCTCGGAATGCCTATAAAATGGTAAGGGGGGGGGAGCTGACCAAGCAGTAGATCTTCTATTTATGCGAGATGTGGTGTCCTCACTAGTGCTGACAAGGGAGGTCGTTCAGGTGTGCCAAGCTTTTTCAAAATGGTTTCTTGCATGACATTGGGGCACATATGGGGACCACAGAAGCATGGTTCATTTTTCCTGAACGGCCCTCTGAATACCAGAAAAGGGGTCCCTAGTTCGATTCCTCGTGGTGACAAATTTTTGCATTTCGAGTTGACGTTTCCAAAATTCGCGCAAAATGGAGTTAGCATGAATAATTAGTACCAATTCATGATTAGGACCGTCAGTAACCCTTACAAATAGACTTTGATTGAAAAACTGGTGAAAAAGGTGTGACTAGGGACCCCCTTTTCTGGTATTCAGAGGGCCGTTCAGGAAAAATTAACCATGGTTCTGTGGTTCCCGCATGTGCCCCTATATCATGCAAAAGACCGTTTTGAAAAAGCTTGGCACACCCTGAAACGACCTCCCTGAGAGTTACTGCGTCGCACTGATAGTGTGCATGAGAAAAACTCGAGCCTGAAAATGTGGGATAAATATCAAGGGATAAATGTGCCCCGGTCCACACAACTGTTCCATCTGAGAAAAACGCAGCCGGAGTAACGTCTCAAGAAGTCGACCCTAAGAAATCTGATTTATCATCGACATTAACCTCAAAGACGCGATTGATGAATGGACTGGACGTTCCATGGGAGTACAGTCCCTAGTTGTACCGTTATGGATCCTCAAATTTGATTGGAAGTGATCAGGCTTCTAGACAATCACTTCTATCATTACAATTGCGCTCCAGGAAATTCTTCCGGTTTTTTTTTGAGTGCTGATCTCCAACGACCCCCCCCCCCCCCCCCTCCCACTGCCTCTAGGTCACGACGTATCAGGTGATGGTCCTGGCCCGATTCCTGACGATGGAGTCTGATCAAATACTGTGCCGCATAGCCGTTTCAGGCACTTTGCACATGCCCTCATGACCACTTCTCAGGATCTTTTTCGGCGATTCCAACTATCTCTTAATTATTTCTTTCCTGATAATCTGCTTGAGTCATATTTTCGAATAATATACTTTATGATAACTTCTTTGGCTGCCTCTTACTCTCCCTCTCGCTTGGATGTGACCTTTAGCCATACAGAGTTTAAAGTGGTAGTTTTGATGAACTTGCCGGCTCGTTCGATGATGACCGAGCGCGAGCGAGCGCGGTCGGTTGAGTTGATTTCGTTCATTAGGACACGACCTTCGGTGTTATCTGAAACAGTTCAGGTGACCTATAAAATGAAATCGCCGCTGTCGCCATCGCTTCGTTTCTGTACTCATTTAGGGGATTTTTTACGAAAAAAACTGAAAGCGAAAGTCAACCATGTGCTAAGCGTGTTACGGTATGCATAATGATGACAGTAAGTGGTCCAGGAATACGGTGCTTTGAGCGCGAACGTCTGGACGAAAAGCTAACGAAAGTGAAAGTGATGTTACTTTGCATTGTGAAATTTGCACCTTTATCTTTCTACGTAGGTCTATCCGAAGGGGTTGCGGAAAGTACATAGTACTTGCGATGCACTGCTGATTTGTCGTTGGACGTCAGAAGGCCTCTTTTGAAGCGGAGTTGTGGAACTCAGAGCATATTTTGACCTAAGAGATCACATAGCTCACCGGTATCCTTCTATAAAGTTAGCTTGTCAATTGAGCCCCCTCTTGATTTTTACACTCCAAAACATGGTGTCCTATACTTTTCAATGACCTTGTGTACCTCAGGGAAGAGCTATTCAACTGATTCAGATTTATCACAAGGGACAGACACTTGTGCACATCTAGTCAGCTATATCTACACCTAATGAGCTCACTAAAAGATTAAAGGGTGAGGCGTTTGGTGTTGTCGATCCCTCTCAAGATGCGCCACGCACCCCACTTCCTTATAAACGCATTGGCATGTAATTGCAACTTGTCCTGTACATTGCCTTCCGGGGCAAGCCCATGTGCAATCGTTGTTCCAAAGTGGGTCTGATATACATTGACCTGACCACCTAGGAATGGAGGGCTCGGTGACCCGAGAGAAATGGGGGCCGGGATACGAACCTGAGGCCGTGAGTGCGAAAAGTCTCTTTCCACTGCAGTATCTTCACCCTCTATGTAGCAAGCTCATATAACACATGGTAGCCTGTTTAAGCCGTCATATTATTGGGATATATGATGAAATGATCGGAATAAACGATCCTTCCTTACCTCTTATTCACGACAAGTGACAGACTTTGTTAAGTGGATGAAATTTCAGGTTGTTAAGTCGGCTTGCGCAACAAATATGACGAAGCATCTGGAGCGTCATCATCAACAAGACTACCAGCAGCTCATCGTGCAAATCAAGCAATACCGGTAAGTCCTTCCCACCTTGTGAGCAATACAGATGTGACCGTATACCGTACCTTGTAGACAACAAAAAGGCCCTGTCTCTAGTGGCGTTTCGTCGCCGGAAGCCCATCAACAATCGTGTATTCTCTCCACCAATCAATACGTGAAAACGGAAAACTATGCTCAGCAACTATATTCTCAGTTCGAGAGGGAGGACGTACTGCGGAACTGTACCGCGTACGATCGGCACGTACGTAACCTTTTTACTGCATTTCAATTGCTAAAGGCCTGGTACTGCAACTGCAAACTCTGAGGATTCTAAATATGTATTTCAAAAAGCACGTTCAAAGAGAGGAAATTTAAGGATCCGTCACTCACATGGCAAAGAAATCAATGGAACCAGTGGCCAAATAGTCACGATCCTACCACCTCAGGCATTGATATGACAGGAGGTTTGCGATTTTAAAACATTCAAGTGAACTTAGTGAAGATGTTCTCCGCTCGTTCGCCAGTACAGTTCACAGGATAACAGGTATTGCGAGTGTGACGATAAATTGGGTTCCGAGATGTCTGAACTTGTGATAAATGTGGAAGCTGTTGAGCTTCTCAGCAAGAAAAGTATCGTTCATGGTTAGCGGTGCACTATTCTGGAAACAAAGGAGAAGGATATAGAACTTTTACTGTTTCTTTGAGAGTGGGTAGGTGCATAAGGAAATCTCTGGGGATCATCACAACCGAGATGAAGGCCACTTACTAGGGAAGGATGAAGGGTCGAAGTGGCCATATGAAATGAGACAAGTATCATGGTATGTGGTTTCGGACGCTGATCTCGAATCTTCTTCCCAAATCTGCCAAACGATTCGCTGAACGGAGTTACGGAGGTTTTTTGTTCCCTCACACAGTTTAACACAGTGAGAAATCGAGGCCTCAGGCAGCGGCTCGTGAACGAAGCAGTGAGCGATCTACGGTTGTATGCTGGTGGTCTGGTGGAGAGTTGTGATGGGCTTGGGATTTCGGGGTCAGTGGTTCGGATCCGCCGCGTGTTTCGCTTTTGCATTTTTGTGATTGCCTATTTGGCAGTAGTGCAACGTGATTCCTTCATCATTGGTCAGCCCTACTTGCTTTTGGATGAGTTTGAGGTCGACAACTTCGAATTTTCCTAACTTGCATGCACTGCATAAGGCAGTATGCGGAGCGCGCGCTTCAGCCGTTTTTGAGTGAACGAATGTGAGATCTGTGTTCAGTAACTGTCCAATAAGTCCTTTGGCTAATTTCTGGAAAAATTCGAGATTTTGAATTAACTTCAAAAAAAAGTGGGCGAGTCACTCATTGCTGCCTAGCATTCTGAAAAGAATAAATGTGGGTGTTGAAATCATTGCGGAATCGAAAACCAGTGGTTACGTTTACACTTTCAGGGATCAAAAAAAAAAAAATAAGACTGTAATATGTCTCAAGGACTACATTAGGTTCGATGATAACTTCGTATGAATGGTACAGATAGCTACATTGCTATACGAAGCTACAAACTTGTCCCTAGGGGTATTTTAATCTCCGGAACACGAATATCACACTTGTTTGCTGCAAAAACGTCTGCCAAGAGTTCTGTGGGCTCCATGTGCAGTCTTTAGTAAGTACCGCGAAACTGATTAGAAACTCCTCGCAAAGTCTTTGCACGGGTAACTACAGGCAAGCATTGATCGAGTAAGGTAGTTGGGAGCCTTTTTCAATCATTTTGCAGCGAAGGCAAAAAAGAGAACCCGCCAGGGAATCGATCCTACGACGTCTCGCACGTGAACCCGGACTACTACCGCTGCACTACTTTCCTTCATAACTCCATTCGGAAAATCGTTTGGCAGATTTGGAAAGCAGATTCGAGATCAGCGTCCAAAAACACATCCACCGGTGTAGGTCTCTTTACATATGGCCACTTCGACCAATCATCCGTTCCTGGTTAGTACAGCGCTGAGTTCATTTCGATTTTCTTCCTCTTTTCGTCTGATAGAAACTGTGGCTAAGCAGTGAATTGCGCGGAACATTCCTAGTATTTATTCGTAGTTACTAATGAATTTGACATTGACTCTAGCATGATTTAAGCGAGGACTCGTAAGCCAATAGCCACGAGGGTGGTTGAGCACCCTCCTTAAGTTGCAACATCTACTTGGCTTCAATATCGCTTTAGAACTCGAATAGATTTTTTGCATATACGAAAAGGAAAGGTATATCGACGAACGCGTTGAAGATTAAATGAAACCTGCTATGAAATTTATCTCAACGTAAAAATGTGGAGGCTGTATTGGTGCTTTCGTTGTTTATTTAGGACTTGTGGTTAGCACAGACCCTACCAAATCTTCTATGATGATTTCATTTCTCCAGAGCAATGCATGATCACATTCTTCCTCTGTTCAGTTTATTGCAGTAAATCATCGTCATGCGTACCAAATAGTTCTTGAACCAAGCCAGTTTTTAAAACGGTCCACCTCAGATCTAAGATATTTGGTGGCTTAGAGTTTATCGGCTTTGTTTTCAGTACTTCATGGCTGTATAGCATCTCCACCAACTGGTTGGACAACAGCCGCTCCCGGTACTTCCGGTGCCTCTGAAAAGCCCTATATGAAACGAAACAGGTGAGCGCATTGTCGAGCGATGCATTCACTACATATGTATACCCAAATCTCCGTTCAATCAGTCCGATTTTTCTCGTGGAAAGTAATGTAGGTAAAACTCGCTGTCGTAAATATGGAAATCGTAGAGAAATCATCGGGTCATTAATGTGGTCGTATTTTCCCTCTCAAAATAGGTCGTTGCATGAAAAACAGTGTACGTGATTGATTCAGCGACTATGCACTTGAAAATGAATACGACAATGATGGATGAATGTCTCATAAGTTGCGCATGACCTAACAATGCTGACGCCATTTCTAAGCAAAGTGACGGACCACTTAATTTTATGGTAGTTAGATAGACTTTTTTGCAACTTTTTTTCGCCAACACTAGCCTTTGGGCGTGATTTTTCAGAAGCTCTCCCCCCTGCGCCGGTTATGTAACAGAGAACAGCTTTCGAAAAATGATAGTAGCATAGTTTGGATCGTTTCACTTCGCCACGTAACCGGCTTTGGCAAAAGCTCGGCATGATGTGCTGTTGTGCCTTCCTAACTCCACGAGCAGTGTCAGCGTGCGTGAGGAATCCTCACACGTCGCAGGGGGGGGTCGTATTGGCCCGCTGGGAGGAAGGGATCGGGCCGGATTGATGCACCACTGTCGGAGGACAAACATCAGGGATCGAGTCGATGCCATGGAAGGCCAGAGGACTTCCAGTACCAATGCTGTTCCGCCCACATAAAATTTTCGTGATTCAGAGGTGTGCGCGTAGTGATTTTTCACTACCTCAGAGTTTTATCTTTAAACTATCACTAACAAGTCAAAAAATCCAAAATTCGCACGTTTTCCAACGGATATTTTATCTTTCAGGTGAGTCCTCGAATCTCAAGGGATGTGAAGCACACGGCGCATACCAGAGTGGGCCCAGTTAGTTGCGCGCGCTTTAACTACGGCTCTTGAGAGAAAAACTCTCAATTCAGAGAAAAATTAAGAGGATCCTGAAAGGGTCTGTGTGAGATTACATGGAGGAGTACACTATTGAGCAAGAAATGCAGCCTTCAGCGTCAAATTCACAAGCATGTAATCGTTAAAGTTAAGACACGCTAAACAATTTTACACTTCTTGGAAAGAGAAAAGAAAGAGGATTTCGAATCTGCTCCTACTTTAGTGTATAATTGCCCCTGAAAGGAGCTATAGTCGTTGGAGTAGTGCTAATGCAGCGAAAAAGTGACTTTCGGCGGTACTCGGGCAAAAATCCTCAACGTGGCCATTTTTTAAATTGTGGACGTTTTTAGCAGTCCTAGTAACCGTTGAATAGTGCAATTCTTCTAGTTTATGCTGACGTATTTACTTTTCAGATTGGATGGGTTTGAACGTAGTTATGGCCTTGGAAAGCGTAAAAACTCGCACTCATCGCAAATTTTCCTCGTTAATTTTGCAAAAATCCTCAACGTGGCCATTTTTTAAATAGTGGACATATAAAGCTGCTTTAGCAACCATTTGATAGAGAAAATCTTCTAGTTTTGTCTGACATATTAACTTTCCGGGAATGATGAAAAGGGAGCAAGTTACGGCCTCGGAAAGTGTAAAAACTCGTGCTCATCATGAATTTTCCTCGTTAATCGATCTAAATTTGTTATTTCTTATAAATTTTTGATTTCAATACTGGTTAGAAAGAGCTCTTCACAAAACTCCCAAATCTGCTTTCAGATTGAAAATTCGTCATATTTGAAGAAAGTTATAATCATTTGAATATTTGTTCAAATTTCAATAGTAGATAAGCTGCCCCACGGCCAACGCCAAAGATCAGTCAGCACGCAGCTGGCTAAGACGGTTAAAAAGCTTCTTTCAACTGAAGGGGGACGTGTAAATTGATAACCGTACTCTGTGTAGTACTGAATTTTGGTAAGTCTTGTGAAGGAAATAAATAAAGAAGAGATGTTGTCATAGTATGCATTTTTAGTGAGTAGTTTGAGGTTTTCTGCTGCTTTTTTCGTTTGCTCGTTTGGTAGGACTCATCAATAATGATTAATTTTTTGACTTTTCACTTTTGTACTTTTTAAAAGAATTTTCGGTTGACGGTGTGATGGCTTTTTTATGAACAGTTTTGGGGGAGAATTAGACAACCTTTCCATAGTTCGGCTTTTGAAGAGGGTCGTTTCATGGACTTCGGCCTTTGGCGGAGGGAGGGAGGGGGGGTCGTATTTCCAAATTTTCCTCGACGCCTCGCTTGACCCTTTCACGAGCTTGCATGAATATCTTATAGGCTAGCGTTTCGGCGGGAATCGCCTTCTTCAGAGCCTGAGAGGGGCGAAGCAATTCATGATCATCCCACCGAATGTCTTAGCAAACCCTACTGAGTTCGGGATCAAAAAATTTAACACCTAATCCAAAGATGGGCCACCTTCCGTAATAACATACTTTTTCTTACCATCAGGGACGGTAGTAAAGTGGCCTCAACTGCTAGTTACCATGTGACCATGAGCTCGTGGTAACTTGGTCATGGCTTCCATCCATGTCTCCCTAAAAGATGCGTAGAGCACCTCTGGAACCCCTCCGAAGATTCCCCGTCGCAATGGTCGAAGTATGCTAATCTTACTTTGAAGTATTCGAACTTACTTGGAAGTTAGGGTGATGACATCACGTGCTAGTAAGAGGATTAGCAGGGTGGTCATTTATAAACTAACAGCGATGGCGGCAGAGGAAAAGGAAATAGTGCGCGCGCGGTGGAGGGCGCAAACATGCTGCCACTTCATCTCTAAAAAGTCCTCCGGAGGACTTTTTAGAGATGGCCATCTCCAAACAGCCAGGCTGTGTGGGTCAACGCAGTAAGTTGAAAAGGGAAAGGGAAGCAACTTGCATTGATCCGTCAATGGTGTAGCGCCTGCGGTCCACGTTTGTGTTGAGCCGGCCACGGGATCGATACTACTAGATGTCAAAATCTTTGCAACTTTTGTGGGTTATTGCCTTTCCTCTAGAATTCTTTCACCGTCAATAAGAAGGGCTCCATAGTGCAGTGGTAGCGATGCCGCTCATGGGACGATGCACCGAAGGTTCAAACCCGTGTGTGACGCGACTTTTGCAAGCAACGTGGTGGATGCTCACCACTTCGCCTATGGCAAACCGCCATTGGATCAATGGGGACGTTCCACGCTGCCGCTGGCAAGCTTGCTGGATCAGCACCGCTTGGAGACTAAGACTTGCAAGCAACATCCATTGCATACCTTTCATCAACATCTCTTCCAGTGTTGTGGTCGAGTGATCCCTGGTGCAGTGGCAAAAAACCAGCCTATGAGCCCTACCATCCAGGGCTCAATTCCGAGAGAGTTGCAAGTTTTGCAGGTCGGGTGGCGAGGCTCGCGGTTTCAACGAGGGTCATGTCCATGTTTCCACGTTCTCTACTCCTCGCCAATGGATGTAAATCACCACATTTGACTGCCAGTCTAGGGCACTTTACTACCGTCCACCTTCCGTAATACAGTACGGTTCTCGAGACCACCAGAACAGCAGAGAGGCGATCGGACTGTTCGTGTTTCAAAGTCATCGGTTGAATTCCCGCGTTATTGTGAGGCATTCTTCCCTCCGGTTCATTTGTGGGCTAGTTTCACTACCGAGTATTTTTGCAGTCCCTGTTCTACATGGCTGTCCATATGATCCCACACCTTAGCAAGCAGCTATGGTGTTGGATTACAATGAGCATTTACCACAAAACTTAACAAAATACCTTTTATATCGGATGACCGGGGAATCTCTATTACAGACTCCACAACACAAGCGACGACAGCGTCTATGTAATTTTGATGGAGCACGAAGGACAAAGAATTCAATGTTGGTCAATCCTGTGGGATGTGCCAGCATTCTACTACCATTCAAAATCGTAGTAGCAACTTGAATTATATGTCCTACACAATAGCTTGTGGAGGCATCTCGACGCACTAGTCAGTGTTCCTATCCTCCTAGGCAGGTCTTGTACTAATTTAGCGGACTCCTGAGGACCGCGCTTGTGTTAAGCAGAGGGAAGAGGCTATTCCTCCGCCTTTTGGGTATTATCTGACCTGGTGATGTGCCTTTGTTGCATGTTTATAGCGATGGTTTGCGTGATAGAACTCCTTTCGGATTAGAAACAAATAATTCTGCTGTCTAGAATTCGCAACATATGGACCTATTTATGAGCTATAAATGTTTCAGAAAAACGGAACATCCAGTCTGGGAGTACTTCAAGCGAACCGCCGACGGCAATGCACAGTGTGGCATTTGTACCGGAGTGGTGAAGAGTCCATGTTCGTCGAACTTCATGCGACATCTGATGCGGCATCACTCCTCTGAATATAACGACGTCTACGTGAAATGGGTTCAGAAAAGGGCACCAAATAAGTAATGCAGAGGTACCACGTTCTGTGCGCATCAGTCTCAGAACTGGCCTCTCACACCGGTTGCGCTTCAGAGAACTGGGTGTGCCTGTTCGACTACTGTTTTGGACCATCCAACTGGAGCCCTTCCTTGGATCGGCAGTAAGGAGCAAAGGGCTCAGTTGACCACCACTTCAGCAGTACGCGTTGTTATACAACAGCTTGCATAGCAGATCTTCGTTCTACATCTTTTAGTTGTTGCAATGCCATCGTTCTTTCATAGTTCCAGTGCCGAAATCCAATAAACGGGTAATTTTGAAAATGTATGCAGTATTTTCGATTGTTTTCATAATTTCATTGTCACACAGAGGTCTGGTATATTTATTATACTTTCGCGGAAAAGAATACTGCGATATGCTCATTTGTTAATATTTGTCACCAAGTTTCCCAGATTTTTCAATAAATGCTATCTGTTATTTTGTCCCAAAAAGTTGGAGCTCTCTTACCGTCTCATGACAGTGTAAACCTACCCGAACTGACGTTTTTCCACCCAAATCTCTGGAAGTAAACAGTGGAGAACTGCTTCGGTACGTACCCTTGTAGCAGGATTTCATGATAAGGTCGAAGGGGAAACTACCTTAGTTGGGAGATGGGAGGACACCCTGAGGGTGCGGCTCCAGACGCAATTCGCAGCGAAGGGTGTGCCTCCGGCAATCTATCAGCGCTATCGACGCGCTGTCGGCGAAGTACGTCGCTCTAGCCGTCTAGCAGAAAGTGCGTCAGCGTAACAATAGCTGCTAACCTTCTGCCTAGAGGGAAGGTCTCTTTATGAAGGTTTTATCACTTGTTGGCGTGAGATATCTATGGTGCCAATGTCGACGCCAGAAACCGTTGACCTCCTACTTGAAGACATTATCAGAACAGCTTCCTATCTGGAGGAGAAACGCTTATTGTCGAAGGAGATCTTTGATAGGTTATGGCTGTTACGCAAGAAGGGTGGCAAGAAATGCCTAGAATTCTCATTCGGAATATTCTCATTAGATGCAGCATTTCTGCCACGCATAATCTTTGAACCAATCCGAGTCTCTAAAAAGCACCGAGTAGACAAGGATGCTTCTGCTAATTGGTTACGGAACTTGTCCATGAGACAAGAATGGTTTCATCGAGCCATCGTAGCGGTAGCCATGCGAGACAATGAAGTTGCTATCACGGAGTTTTCGATGAGAGAACTGGCATCATGCTGTGGAGCATCCTACAAAAAAGAATGTTTACGTTGCTAACATGAACGATTTAGTACTTCTGCAGATGTCTGACCAGCTAGGAATAGAGGTGTAGAAAAAAGGTGAATGTGGTGGAATACTCAGACCCATAACATCTCAACTATCGAGTTGAATTTCTCAAGAAGCTGGACATC
>MU868980.1:25046-35733 GCA_036418205.1 Ostertagia ostertagi | reverse complement strand
CCCAGGTGGGTCAGCTTTGTTGAATGTCATTTTTGCATGGAAAAGCTCCTTTGGAGCCAAAGTATAGCGAAAACTAATAGGATCTGAGCCTTGTCACTTAACTTTCCTTTTCTACAGAGCTCACCCCATTGACGAGAAGTTTTTGAAGTTCCTACCTAGCACCGGCTGTCAATTTCGAGGCCTTGAATCAGAGCGAAATTCACATTTTTTCATGGAAAGAAAACAGTACAAAAAGTATACCATTGAAATCCTCGGAAAAATGCTTTACACTGATATGAATTTCAAGTCACAAATTTTCATGATTTTTCGAGTTTCATCGCGGCCATCTCTCCTGCACTCTACCTAATTAGGCGTCGGCGGCTGACCTCCAGCAGAGTCAACCCTGCGTTGCGCAGTTCGCAACGGCACGTTGAGAGATCCTCAACGCACGCTGTATGGGCGGAGACACAGACGGCTCGAGCATGCGAGTGTGAATGTTCGCGCGAGAGAACGTGTCTAATCGGGCGAAACTGCGCAACGTGGCCGTTGAGAACTGCGCAACGCAGGGTTGACTCTGCCTCCAGATCTCTACCTGAGGGCTTCTGTCGCACCTCAACGAGGGAATGTTAGGACTGTGTTAATTTTCGTTTTAGTGTTACACTGGGGTTTTGAACTTAGTACAAGTGAGATTTGGGGTGCTGATTTCGTGGTAGATGTATAGAAAGTGAGTCATGCTTCACTCAATGGGTACCGATTTGGTAATAATTGTATAGTAAGTGAGGCACACTATGACCTCCCAACAGAAACGCGGCACACAATATCTATTTGAATTAGCTAAGTTCGATGATTTGCTGTTCATAGAAAAATAACACAGTCCTACCATTCTCTCGTTGATCTTGAGGTGCGACAAAAGCCCTCTGGTAATTGAGAGAGATCTGGAGGTCAGCGGCTCGGCGAGACGCCTAATTAGGTAGAATGGTTTAGTGCAGGAGAGATGGCCGCGATGAAACTCGAAAAACCATGGAAAATTTTGTGACTTGAAATTCATATAATGTAAAGCATTTTTCCCGAGGATTTCAATGGTATACTTTTTGTACTGTTTTCTTTCCATGAAAAAATGTGAATTTCGCTCTGATTCAAGGCCTCGAAATTGACAGCCGGTGCTAGGTAGGAACTTCAAAAACTTCTCGTCAATAGGGTGAGCTCCGTCGATTGAACAAAAATTAGTGGCGGTATTGTATCATGAGCTGTGCTTTCACATAAAGTTGAGAGTTATCCCAGGATACGATGGCATTCTCTAAGAGTGAACAAATAATAAAAGGGGACAGGAACTTCGACAATAACCACGCACACCCTGGGGCCTTTCCTCCTCCGCCTTACCGTTTGTCCCTATTCCAACGAAAAAGAAATATTCTACGCTATAAATGCATATTTCCACCACAACCCAGTTCAAATGAGAAAGATCCGTGAACAATACTGAGTCCAATTGAGTGATTAGATAGCAGAGAGAGCGTAGTGTTGAAGAGGGCACAGCGATGAGAGTCGCATCAATGCGCAAATCAACGGGCAAGGAAGGGGTCCCATTTCTCGGGTTTCGGGCCGTTTCAAATGGTTTCTTCTTCATCCCTGCTCCACTGACCACCTCTACCCTTATTTCCAATGAGCTAACTTTTCATCGTAAATTCTGCCTTTAAAGGCTTGCAAGCAAAGACTTCTGGGGCTTATTTTAACGCTAACATGACTTTTTGTCGCAATCGTCACAACTTATAGGAGTTCTTTTTAGGTACTTTGGAAGAGTAAGTTCGACCGTGAACTATAAGTTCTGGACAGTCAAGAAGATTTTCCGCAGAGGCGTGGCAAAAATTGGTCATAAAGACACATAATCAGTTGGATCCCTAGACTTGGGGCGACCAGGCATCTGATGCAGAGTAGGCGGTGCTGGTTGGACAGTCCCTCATTGCCAGCCTCACCCTTCCCTCCGCTGACACTCGCACAAACGAATCAGACAAATGAGCAAGAATACTCATCTCACTTTCAAGATCAGTCTACAATAAAAAATAAATATAAATGTAAACAAATACAAACTCCACAAAAAAACAAAGATATTGGCAAACAATAGCACAGAGCTCCTTACTACCAAGATATTTCACAATAATCACATCGCGCAGCTCCCTCTCTGTTATCTTGTCACGGGAGAGCGATCAAGCATTCGACGCTGACCAGTCCCCTTTTGGAATACGCCACGCATTTCCGCTCTCATGTCCTACAGAAAAACAAAACGCACATTCTGCGTGACGGCGATGTTGATGAGAACCTGCTATCTTTCTGGCTTCGAATGACATGGACGAGTTCTCTAAGTAGATATTGCGATTTTAGGAAAAAGTCATTCAGATACATCGGTTATCATTTTATTTTGCAGACGGTATGCAGACGGCGGCGACAGGCAGTCACACCGGAAACATTATCCCCATTACAGTCGGAGAGATACGCGAGTGCAGGACAGTCCAAATTACAATTGCAACCTTGGGTATGGTGGCTTGATTGAACCATCTGGAAGCCCTTTTCTCTACCGTCCCTCACGGCGCCTATTACATTACGTTTATGGAGTCACGGCAAGACGACTTCTGTCCATCAGTGTGGATAGGGGTGAGTTGAGTAAACACAGTAACTCCCTGTCCGACATGATTGCAGACTGATTGTCAGGCCCTTATTCATCTCCCGTCACTCACGTACACATGATTAGTTCGAATTAGGCTTCTTAGATTCTTCCATGAAGTTGCCGTATATGTAATACGGTTGGAGCTTCGCCATACCCACAGTATGTGCGTATTTCTGTATTGCTCAGGATGTGGTGTTGTGCCAGTCGCAGATATAAGTCGCTTGCCGCCAACAACCACTATTTCGAGGAGAAGACGATCACTAGCAACTTAATCGATGAGCCACGGTTTGGTAACCGTGACCTATGTGAGCAATCTCTTGGAGTGATGTTATCGCATATTACGCTCACGAATTGTTATTCAGTTTTATACTGATGTTCCGCAATTTTCTCGACGCCTGGTCCCAACACTTGCGTGTCCTTATGATACTCTCTACGGTACATGATAAGACCACTTGCCGCACTTTTCAGACCGTGTTTTCATCTCACCTGGCTCCTCGCTAAGGTGTAACACTATTATCTCATAGTTAATCCTCTACCTCTATGCTGTGTTAAGCCGTCGCAGATTCCTAGATCAAAAAAGACTGAACTAACGAGGCTAACTGTGTCGTGATCTGTGTTAAGCCACCGAGGCTATGTCTGTCGCAATGTCCTCTTCAGCTTTTATGCCTCATACCTCTTTTATATTCGCTGCGTTTGAGATAACTTATCTAAAAGCAGCATGCACATGCACTCAGTATCCATTGCATCAGTTCTTTGTGGGCGTGTGTCTTATTCCCGCATTTATTGTCTTGCGATATGCGCGATGTTCCTGTTTTTGGGCTCTTTACAGAAATTCAAACATCCTTCCGCTCATCGCTTCCCTCTCATTCTGCACTCTCAGACTCTTCTCCTGCTATAGCATATTCTCACATCGAATATATGAGATAATCCATAGCCTCCGCCTACCACGAAACAAAGCGACACATGCGTCTCTTTATCGAGATGTTATTATGGAGCTCATCCCTCTCAACGCTTTGCCCAAATCCTGAAATTAAAGTTGTAAGTATGATTTCACTTGATTATAATGAGAAAGAGTGAGTTGGGATCCTAACCACTACGTATGCAGGACAATATTCTGGCCCTTTCCCCTCTGCACCTTTTTCTCAAATGCCCGCCCAAATGTCTCCAAATTCTGAAACCTGTCATTTAATATAGAGTCATGGACGACTGTCTCTGACGCTGCCACGCCTCTGCGCCAACAGAACGAATATAGCTATGTATCGACGTTTTGACCTTCTTCCAGCACAAACTTAATAGTTGACGATTACGAAGCTGTCCTCTCCGTAACTTTGTACGATCACCATAATTGATCCTAATATTAATTTGGACCACTCTTATCCCTACAATGTTATGCTTGAGAAACGAATTATGCGTATCTAAGTAAAAGTGATCACTGTTTCTAGCCGCTAATTATGGCGCTCGCAGAAGTCTTCCTGGCTGCCTCATCGACCAAGACAGACTTCTTATAACTTATTATCGCCTACGTTCTAACCCGATTGCACACAAAGCTTTCTCCAGTTTCGCTACTACTTCAGAGATTAAAGTACGCTAGGGGTATAGCTTAGTAAGAAACGTCCGAGTGTCCAGGTGTTTGAGCATGGGGAGACTGGACAGGCCAGAACACTTTGATTAAATATTACGCGCTCAGCTAGCATAGCCGTAGTCTATGGGAACCCTTTCTCTCACTCTCGCCCATGTCCTTCGTGTGCCTTCGTACTCTGTCGTAATCTGCTTTGCGACTTATTTTAGCGGCTTCATATTTCGGATAAGTAGGCGGTCTCATGCATGACACAACATTTCAGCTCTCTCTGCAGTCGATGCGATCACTCTCAAACACTATCTGGGAGTTACAAGAGTATTGCTTTCCCGCTCCGAAGTGCGTGATTGCTGGGAATTCCTTAGCCATTGTTCCCTTACACAAATTTGTTTTTCTGTCAGTACTTCTGCCAAACTAAGTATCGAATTGTATAAAATTAAGAATTACTTTTTATAATGGTGAATCTAGCTAAAGCAATGCGTTCTTCAGAGAATCGCTAGTCGGCACGGAGTGATCTTCTCTCCTGATTTCGAATGCTCAGTGTATTTATAGCGGACTCTCTACCTATAGTTTTGCACCACTATACTTGTGTCTTGGTGCTCTCGTGGAATCTGGAAATTATATTTGTTTATAATTATACGCTCTTTTGAAATTTAGAAAGGAATCTCTGGGGGTCAGGGGAAAGGCAGTACCGTAGGTGCATTTGATGCACGCTGCGTCTACTGAGGGCGAGAGATTCCGCTTAATCTAGTTGCATGTCTTATTTACTTCTTCAGAGACCTGGGACCACAAATCCACATCTCCATTCGGAAAATGTAATATGTCGCATGAAACTTGTAATTGGTCTTTAGTGATCACATGTAACACATTCCATGTTTGTTCACTAGGAAGGGCGTGGCGGGAGGGGGGGCAGGGTGAATAACGAGCCGAGGAATCGACCATAGTACTACCGTTGGCGAGACAGCTAGTGATGCAAGCGGCGGACCGAGCAACAGACGGCTACGGCGGTGGCGAGAGTGAGCATCGCGTGCGCGATGAGCGTTGAAACGGGTCCTCCGACGAGCCGTTGTCTTTTCCTCAAGGATTTTCACCCTGGGGGAGGGGGGGGGGTGTCCTCCGCTCCCTTCTTGCATTCCTAAAGTGGCTCCTGAAAAGTACTTTTTTCATGATTTCCCTTGCAAAGAAAACCATCTTCGAATTTTTCCACGTTCAAACCGCGTTCATCATGAATCCTTTACTTTCAAATGAAAAATATGTAGAATTTAGAGTCCCATTCCAATGCGTAGACCTTGCGACCAATTTCATGAACGGTTGCAATCAATTTCGTGAACGATGGAGCCAATTTCCTAGCGTCAGCGATTGACTTTTTCCATCCGTCCTCGTAAAACTTGTCACCATTTTGCAAAAACCTATTTGATAATTCCTACAATCGGTTACGCTAAATCTTATTTATTTGAATTTTGTAGATGTGCAACTTGGCACGATACAGGGTTTCTCATCCCAATTTGTTAAGCCTGCAATCAATTTCTTCGACGTCGGAACCCGTTTCGCCAATGGTGCAATCGATTTCGCCGACATCACGAGCAATTTCGTCGGCCTTGCAACCAATTTTCGTCCTTCCGCGACCCAATTCATCATTCTTGCAATCGATTTCCTCAGTCTCGTAATCAATTTCGTCAATTTCGTAGTTGTCCACGGAACGAATTATAATACAAGGTTTTCCATCCTGGTTCGTGAAATTGCAACCTATTTCGTAAATGTACAGCCCATTACGCCAATCGATTTCGTCAACGTCGCGAGCAATTTCGTCAGCCTTGCAAATAATTTCGTCTTTCTGAATAACATTTCGTCATTCCTGCAATCGATTTCATTATACTTGAAATCAATTTCCTCAATTTTATAGTGTGCGAACTGGTATAACAGGGTGTATTTCTTCCCAATTCGTAAACCTTGTCACCAATTTCGTAAACATTGCAACCAATTTCGTCTGTGCTGCAATCGATTTCGCCAAGGTCGCAACCAGGGACATTGCAACCAATTTCGTTTGCGTTGCAACCAATTTTGTCTAAGCAGCAATCAATTTCGTCAATTAACTTCATCCTGAACCTCAATTCGTCATTCTTTCAATCACTTCGTAAATTTTGCAAACAATCTCGAAAACACTGGGCAGTTTCGTCAACAATTCCCCAACTTTTGAACCAGTCTCGTCAAGATCTATTATCTTCATTTCTACATTCAACTTTTATGTGAATCTCTCAATCAAGTTCGCTATTTCCGTGGTGTACGAATTGGATGTAATAGAGGGTTCCCATCCAGGGTCAACCGTCCGTTCGAATGTTTGAACGAAGGGGTCGCATTTGGTCGGAAGGGGTTCGCAATTTCGAGGACTGCCAGCCACAGGCGCGTGCGTGGCGTATCCGAGGGCAAGAATTGTTTGTGCAGACCGCATTAGATTCGATTAATTATGCACAGAGAGACAGTTTTAGGCAAATTACGGTGTTTTCCTTGAGGAATAAAGAACAGTTGAATGCATCCCTATGAAAGGTTTGACTTCTCGGGGCTGAAATTAAAGTTCTTCGGGACCTAATTTTCTGAGGACGATTCTTCCAGACAACGGTAAAACACATAAGAAAGCAGAAATCTCGTAGTCTTCAAAAATGTCTTCGCCCCTCCCCAACAAGTTCTTTGAAGGAAGTTATTATTGCTGAAAGCTCAAAAACTCGCATGTGCTGCTCAAAAACCTATGGGAACAAAATGTTCGAACGTGTGATTTTCTCGGAAAATGAATTTTGAAAAACGGTTTGGTGCTTGTTAGAAAGAGCAAATCCTGTACTTTCACCCCATGAAAAAAGTGCATCACAGAAATGAAAATGAAGTGAGTTATGGTCGCTGAAAGCCCAAAAACTCGCTTTTGCACGAAAAATGTTCGAACGGGACAATTTTTTGAAAAAGGGGACAATCACTAAACTTTTATACTATTTTGTTAGAGAAAATATTTGAAGTTTCTGAAACTTTTTACAGATTTCCAAAATGTCGCATACGAAAGATTTTATGGGCCTTCAAAGTTGAAGGTGCGCCTTCTTAGAATTTTGGGTTTTCCACTTCTAACAGAAGTACTTTCCGGAGAGTTAGGCAATCCTTGTAGTTTTCTGGAAGCGCACCTCAGGCACAATCAAAATCTACCTCAACAAGTCAAAAAAATACGTCCCAAGAAAGTTATTCCCCTCTAAAATTTTTTCTTCGCCGCGTCCCGTTCTTCCAGCGCCCGGGTGATACCTGCCGCGCTCCAAGGCTGACGCCGCAATGCAGACGCTGTCTGCGGCGGCGGCGCAGACGCTTTCTGGCGCAACGGATTCATGTCTAGCACTCTTATTAACAAAAACAGGGGGTCGCAACTGGACCCTTCGAGAGCTAGGGGTCGCAAAAATCCCCCGAAAATGTTCGAACGTGAAGGTTGACCCTGTTCCCATCACAGCTCGCAAGCCTTGCAACCAATTTCGTAAACATTTCAACCAATTTCGTAAATATTGCTATCAATTTCGTCAGTGCTGTAACCAATTTCATCATTCCGGATTCAATTTCGTCATTATTGCAATCGAATTCGTCATTCTTGTGAACAATTTCATCAATTTCTCAGTGTGCACTTGTATAATACAGGATTTTCCATCCCAGTTCGTAAACCTTGCAACCAATTTCGTAAACATTGCAAACCAATTTAGTCCTGTGCTGCAATCAATTTCGTCAAGGTCGCATGTAATTTGTCAACATTGCAACCAATTTCGTTTGCGACAATAATGATAATGAAGTGGTTATTTGTAATGAGTGGGGAATAAACGAAATACAACTGCAGTAGGCTAATCATTGCAGGAAACTATTTAAGCAACCCCATATCGAATTTGTGGGGTCACGCCAGAGTCAACCCTGCGTTGCGCAAATTCCCAAAATTCTTTACGACCCCTTCTTTCGGAGCGGTAGGCAGAGTCAACCCTGCGTTGCGCAGTTTTCAACGGCCACGTTGCGCAGTTTCGCCCGATTAGACACGTTCTCTCGCGCGAACATTCACACTCGCATGCTCGAGCCGTCTGCGTCTCCGCCCATACAGCGTGCGTTGAGGATCTCTCAACGTGCCGTTGCGAACTGCGCAACGGGTACCGGTAATAACTTCGTTTGTTAACTATTATGTCTTTCACATAACTTAATGCGTTGATGTATGGGCAGTCACCGGCATGGAGAAGTGGTGGACCGTGGTCATCCACGCGTTTATCTCGCTCTCGGACGAGGAAATCTAGGCAACATGAGTTTATATTCATTAAATAGAAGGAATTTTCAAATTTTGCGTAAACCAATACATCATTTTAATCGTAAAGATTTCTACTTTCAGAAACCTACCAAGTTTTTTTCGATCTCTCAATTTTCCTTATTTTATAATCTGAAAAACTAAACCTTGTAGCAATTACGTTGCAATACAAACCCTTTCATTCAGGAGGTTACATTTTTCTTCAGAAGCGGTCTCATGGAACCGGACATCAAAATTTCAAAATCAAAAACAAGTATGCAAAACAAGTCAAATTCAAATAGCTTTCTTCCTAAAAGTATTTGAGACGTAACGAATGTTATATATTTAAAAATCGTCCCGTTGTTCCGTTTTTTGTGCACACTACAAGTTTTCCGACCATTCAAACATTCATAACTTTCTTAACAATCAACTTTTTGCAGATCAGATATGTAAGGCTAGTTAGAAACTAGAAGATTAGCGCCTTCAAACAATCACTTGATGTTTTCCCAGCGATCCCGTTGTTCCGTTTTTTGGGGGTTTGTGGTCCGATTTTTGAGAGGCGCGAGTTTTCGACATTCAAACGTTCATAAATTTCTTCATAGCCTACTTTTTGCATATGTTCAAGGCTAATTAGAAACTAGAAGATTAGAGCTTCCGAATAAGTGCTAAAACTTTTTCAAAGAATCACTCGCTCAAAAAATAGTGCCGTTGTTCCGTTTTTTAAGCCTTTTCCTGGACCGCGATATTACAATCTTTAAAGACCCATAACTTCCTCCAAATTCATGAGATGATAAGCAGTTACGACTGCTAGAATCTGCGCGAAGAGTACTTCTAAAAATGTAAAATTCCCCTGAAGTTCTTTCTTCTGCCTCAATTTCCTAAGGGGTTTCTAGAACTCAATTCAGCAAGTTCGCTACACTTTGTTCCGCTTAGATTTGATTTGAAAGCATCAAAATTCTCTTCAGAAAGTTTGTCTGCTTACGGCCGCTGACAGAGAAGGCGTTTTTATGGGAAAACGCCTGCTCGGGTATACGCCGTGCACCTGTCTGTGGGCAGAAGTCGCACTCGCATTTGAAAGTCCTCCATTTTCCTGAAGAAGGTGTTAGTATCGTGATTGAGTTGCATTGTACTGTTATATGGTACTCTTTTCACTTCCCCATAACTGCTCTACACTTTGTTCTCCTTGGGATTTCAGGAATGTTCGATCATCGAAGACAGACCATGTTTTTGCAGTGGTAATTTTGATATGATTTCACTTGGCTCGAGCGAATGCAGGCCGTCCGTGTACTATTGACGGTAAGGACAATTGATTCTGATAGTGAGACTTATAATGCTCTGCATGCTCTAATGCTCCCATGGAGCTCTTGTCTGTGTGACTCTCCGACAGCTGCACGGTGCAGAGCTCCTGGAGAACATTAGAGCGTGAAAGTGCACTGCCGGACACTGCACTTTTCAAGCCCTCTTGCAGCCCCGTCTCTCTAGATACGACCCCCTTCCCCTTTCGTTCGACCGAATACGACCCCCTCGTTGTTCTTTGCGCAACGGGCGGTTGACCTGGGTCACGCCGGTCGGTAATGATGTTGTGGATGTCATACAACGTCATCAGCATTAACGACATGCAGATGACATATATGATGATAAATTATTTGAAAACGAGAAACGAAGGAAGAAAGCCGTCGATTGAAGGCTCAAAAGAAAAATCCTCTTAAATAAGGAAGGAACGGGGCCCGAAGAGTTGCATGAGATCTTGCGCTTAACCATGACGCGCTAATTTGAATTAGTCGTTACGCCGTAGTCGACTTTGCGTGTCATGGGGTGTGTGCGCCGTAACTCGACCAAATGCTAACAGTAGTTGCCGAATTTAGACTCTAGCGCCATTGTTGCGCATTTTCAAGCCACGACAACGGCACATCTCGTATTACTCGTGGGCTACCCTACCCCACCCACTGAATAGATTCTTCAACACGACTTTTGCTGGAGTTACTTTGAATTTTGTGAAGGCCGTCGTCACTTATGTTGCGAAGAATCGCCGGATTCGCTATGCCGGTCATACGTATCTCCTGTATGCGGCGACTTGTGCGTGTTCACTACATTTGCAAAACAAGTGACGATAATCTATCCAATAGCTTCCTGCCAACGAAATGATTGACCGATTGTACTACTAGGTTGGAAAGAAAGTTCTGCAACACTCTTTCTA
>MU868979.1:17002-52942 GCA_036418205.1 Ostertagia ostertagi | reverse complement strand
GTTGTGGAAACAGGAGCTATAGTCGCACCACCAGGACAAAATCCACACGAATTGATGGCTGCCGCTTGCACAAAGTTGAAGCAGTTCGTTGAGAGCCGCCAACAGGTATGCTATTTGAACAAAAACTGAGATCTAGATTACCTACCAAGGAAAGGATCCCACGTCGCCATGGCCTTTCAAGATGAGATGCATATTTCTGTACCAATCTTGGGACGCTGAATTCGAATCTGCCCTCCAAATCTGCTAAACGATTCTCTGAACGAAGTTGCGAAATCGTTTATCGGCTGGGAGTGCGTTCATGAACCACTGGAGCCTGACGGGGATGTGCTTCGGTGGCGCAGTTGGTAAGCGGATGGACTTGGGACTCGAGATGGAGGTTCGAATCCTTGATGAGTGTGCTAGTTTTGCCTTTTATCCTTTCGGCTCCTAAACTTTTGCAAAACGGTTCTAGACTCTTTTTGACTAGTAGCACGCCTTTTCGACCGCGAACACGTGCTGAAAACAGGGTTTTGACGGAAAATTCCGTTTCAGTGAGAACCTACAAGCATCTTTTGTTTACGTTGAGGACTTGAAGACTATATTCAAGACGAGAATACTGAAATCATTTAGAAACGTTCAAAGAACACATGTGATATCCTATTAACAAAATGGTTGAAGCAAAAAAAAACTTTTCACAGTGTGAGCAGCGAATGAAGAGAGGGTCACTGCAGTCATCACTTTCACAAGCTTCTTCCATTTGAGATGAAAAACAGTACTGTACAGGTGTCTCAAATTCGCCCGGGTGTGTCTCAAGGTACCCTGCTGCGTGCCATGAGTAGGAAAGAAAATTCTTAAATCTAGGTGCCTTAAATAGGAAATAGATCAAATCATCATCATCATGGAGTCGTGGTGCTTAATTTGAAAGTTCACATCATGAGCAATAACGTACGAGTTGAAACGCTTGAGCATAGCTTTCAGAGGCAGGAAAAAGTAGACGTCAATGGGCCGGACTCGAGACCTTGCTCCAGGGGAATGTTCACTGTTCTGCTCGCTGGCAGAGCGGCCTTCATTGCTTCATGATCTCTGAATGAGCTCCAGGAGTCCACGATTAGCAGAGTAGAAGAAGGAGAGTCCGTAGATCCGATGCAGAGACCTAACCCAAGCCAATATAAGCTCTTTGGTCATCATGTGGGAGGTGTTGTCATCTCCAGATTCGGTGCGCGCAAACAACCTCTAGCAGAGAGTCGTCCAATGGGCTGCTATTGAAATAGTAAGGTGTTCAATGTGAGTAAATGAGTGGTCAGGTTCCCAAAAAACTGACCTGCATGAAGTTTTTTCGTGAGGCGGCCGTCGGCAGTTAAGGTAGGCACCACCGTAAGTGAGTGAGTCATCTTTTAAACCAAGGGACCCTGCAGAATACACTTCTTTCACAACTCCGCTTTGATCAGTGTTGCATATTGCTCCCAAAGATCAGTTCTAGATTTGTACATAGAAGAGAGTATGTAAAAGAATAGCTTAGCTTGTTTAAGCTACTCGAAATTCTACTACTTATTATCCACCTTTCTTAACCTCGAATACGAAGGATTGAGCTTCAGCGGAGATCCAATCCTTATCCAGAAATTACTTTTCCGAGTTGAAAGTGGTGACGCGCCGTGTTATTACGTAGCTATTCTACAGCTCGATTTGAAGCCTTGAATCCACTTATGGCTCGCCTTGACGTTGTTGACCAGGGAACCTTCCCTGTTGATCTTTCGCGCTATTTGATAGATGTCGCTATCATGCAGAGCGATTCTCATACTGCTCTTCGTAACCACATCCTCTTTCAGCTTCTTCACCAAGCGCCGGAAACGAGCAGATCGCTCTTCTCGAATTTCACCTAATACTCATTGCTTCACAAGAGGAATTATAGAAGCCAATTTGAATCCTGTAAATGTACAGTTCTTTAACGATATTTCTCAACTTCCACATGTAATACTCGCTGGTTAGCTGTCCTTTATGCAAAAAATGTGCGGCTTCTCTTGGCGCTCGACAGACTACTGTCTACGCACTTGTGTAATAGCTAATCTCGTAGAAGAACTTCTTAAGTACCTTTTTCTTTGAAACTTCAACATCTCCGAAGGAATGACGCATCGCTTTCAGTATGCTGGAACAATCGTCTTCAGGTGACTGGAGGGGATCACTGTGGTCGTCCCCCACGAAATTGTCTTCCTCGACGTCGATAAGAAGGTTGTCATATATAGCGTCACGCAATATCGAGGAAAAACCCTCTATCAGCTTTCGCTCTTTCCGAAGATGGTGCTCGCGTAATGTCACAGGAACCAAATTCCTTCACCAAATGAGACAACACCATCTTTGGGCAGAAGCTTTTCGATGGTAGTTGGGGAGTATAGTGAGAAGATGACTTGTCCCGCTGCCCTTTGTTTAGGGCGGCGCGTGGGCAGCCAAAGGTTTTGGAATCCTCTGCTAGCCAAACATGTTGTCAACTACGACTGGCGAGAGGTGCACAATCCTCTTCCGATCCTTTGTCGTACATTGATGGTTTGAAATAGATTTCCTCAAAAATCTGTTTGCAACACGTGTTAGCAATCGAATAGGCATGCAGCAGGTCAAAAGAAGTCTAGAACCGTTTTGCAAAAGTTTAGGAGACGAAAGGATAAAAGGCAAAACTAGCACATGCATCAAGGATCCGGACCTCCCAGTCCATCCTCTTACCAACTGCGCCACCGAAGCACAACCCCGCCGTGGCTCGAGTGGTTCATGAACGCACTTCCCAGCCGATAAACGATTTCGCAACTTCGTTCAGAGAATCGTTTAGCAGATTTGGAGGGCGGATTCGAATTCAGCGTCCCAAGATGAGATGCATACAGAAATATGCATCCCATACTGAAAGGCCATGGCGACGTGGGATCCTTTCTTTTAGGCCAATTTTTCTAGATTAATAGTCATTTTTGGAGGTCTCAAACATGGACTTTAAGGCGGATTTCACTATGAAATGGCAGCTTATTGGAAATAAGGGTAGAGATGGTCAGTGGTGCAGGGATGAAGAAAACCATGGGAAACGCCCTAGAACCCGAGAAATGGAACCCTTTCTTCCGTTGATTTCCGCATCGATGCTACTCCTATCGTTCTAGCCTTTCCGAGCTAACGCTCTCTTTACTAAACGGTGACAGGGAAGGCAATGCATGGGAGGCGTACCGCGCAGATAGCGCCGCGGATGGGGTCATGCTACATGGCAGGGGATATTCTTCAATGCGGATTGCGTTTCAGTCCGCACCCTCCAGGAGTCCGCCTGCCTTCCCACCATGTGAGTTTCCCATTCTCTGATCTCCGATCTTATCGTGGAACCCCTTTTAAGGTGTGCTTTCATATTCTATACCCCTTTTATTGTCGGCCTTTGTGGTTTCCGATATTGAACCTAAAGTGCCTGAGCCGAACTAATTTATTTCCTCTTCACTAACTTATCTCGACACTTGGCCCTCTTCCCATTTCCACCTTTGAACCCGGATACGAACCGCTTGGCTCAAAGGCATATTTGAAGTTTCATCAAATCTTTCTCGCTTCTCACTTTTTCGTTAGTTGGTTTGATTACATTGAGTCCAACTTCCTTCATTTTCATTCATTGTGCTGGTATGAAGGAAGCAATTGTAGAGCTTTGGTCTATTACAGATTTCTTTTTAAGATTTTTTTCCTCATATTTCCCAGTGTTTAATGCCTTATGTCTACTGTTGCATGATTTTTTCACGCATCATAGTGATTTAGGCGCGCCTCAGTATTCTATACTGAGCGTAAGAATAAATAAATAAATAAAAAATAAAGTACAAAAAGTGCGATCAATCCATTAGTGAGCATGGTTATGAATACCTTTTAGGCTCGTCTGGAAATCGTCATTAATTCAATGAACAAATTGGCTGAGACGGAACGGACAGCGCAGACTAAAGGTGAGTCTTCAGCTACATGGGTCAGGCTATCACTTTCGGCTGCGTTGAGTTGAGTCGCGCCGCTTGAGGTCGGGCGGCAGTTCGACGGCTCCGGCGTTTTGTCACGGTTGATAACCAGCAAATGAAAGCAGACATGGAGAAAATGAGAGAGGGACTGGAAGCGATGGACGT
Source organism: Ostertagia ostertagi (assembly GCA_036418205.1). Classification (NCBI taxonomy): domain Eukaryota; kingdom Metazoa; phylum Nematoda; class Chromadorea; order Rhabditida; family Trichostrongylidae; genus Ostertagia; species Ostertagia ostertagi. Next base: position 48,854 of record MU868979.1, on the reverse strand, counting down.
CGCTAGGCATGAGGTTGGTTAACCCTATGGTATTCTTAGCGGTGATCTGTTTAGTGATGACCACGTTCGACTCTCGGTAAATCTTGGCATTGATCAGCCAGCAGATAATGATTTCTTCAAGTTACAGAATGAATCACAGTACAGAGTACACTAAAAAGACAACAATAAGTAAGGAATCGACCATGATAATAAAATACAATCACACCAAAATAATCATAGAGAGTCGTCTCTATATAACAAAAGAATGACGACAGTAAGAAAGCCGTCACACTCGGCGACGGACAAACGAATTTTTCGAATTTCGGAAGAATTTCAGGTGAAGAATTCCAAGACAAAAGAGGTTTTAGAAGAAAAAGGGATGATATATCACAAATCTGTAAAATCATTCAACGATCAGGTAGCTGCTGAAAAATGGCGAAGCATAAGGGTTTGAGTATTTTCCAGTCCTACTTTAGGCTTCCAAAATCCAACTAGTAATCGATGAGCTACCAATCACAATTTATACAAATCAAAGAGAAATTGTAAAGGTACGTTCACTCCTCGTAGCGTTCTCCATGTTATGGTTATCGATCTTCATATTGGATGAGAAAATTCAGTTCTTCACGCAACGAGAAAAATACCATGCCGGCGCAAATGATATTCTGAAGGATGCAATACATCGTTTTGCGAAGAAATAGCACAGTGATTTTGAAAACCATTGGTATTAATCTGAGCGCACTATTAAAACAATTAAAAAATCGTATGACTGCCATTCAATCATAAATTACTGTAGTACCTGGAAAGTAACTGATGCACCTGATATGAGAAGTTATTTTCAAATTTTTTTTTGGAATAATTTTGAAGCTGGTTCTTTCATCCCCTTACCAGGAAAGGCATTCAACTTTCCATGGACGAATGGAGACCCCAACCTGGATCGATAGAGTTTCGAACGCTGATTACAAATATGAAAATTGGAATTGCAAAATGAACCTGCCAAAGTTGGCTGGAAGTGAAGCGTTGCATATGAACCGCGCTGGATCCCAGGCTTTCAGAGCCGCCGCGGAGTGGTGGTAGTGCGAATCCCGAGAGAACTGCCACGACTTCACAGCGGAGGGCAGTACATTTAACACGGTAACGCTTCAGCTCCAGCCAAATTGCACTGCTCACAACTTCCTTGGCAGGTTCATTTTGCACTTTTAGTTTCCATGATTAATCAGCGTTCGAAGCTCTGTCGACACATTTGGATCACAATTCAAAGTTCCATGGGAAGTGAGATGGCTGTCCTGGTTAGCATTCAGAAGGTATATTATTGAACACAGCTAAGTTATTCCGAAATATGTACAGGGGGAGGGCAAAAAGAGTCACTTCCCTCTACATTCAAACATCCGGCTGCCACGGCAGCACCATGTAGAATGAGACTGAGTGTGCTCGATCGGTGTTTATATAGCCGCTGTGGGTGTTATCATGATCATGACATCAACATCACGAAGTGTTGCCCTTCGTACTCCCTGGTTTTGTGAGCGGTTGGTCCGGACGGACAGAACGACACACGCACACACACACACCGACAAACCGACACACCAAAGTTCTGGTTTATATAATGAAGTGATTATGTAGCAGCTTCAGACTGAGCGATTACGGTAAGCCTCGTTGAGCTCGACGGTGACGGCAGATGACGTCATATTCTGAAGACGGTGGGGGCAGTGAAGGAGGGCCTGCTTCTGGGGAGGGACACCTAAGGAATATTCTGCGTAAAACATTCTTCAACAACGGCATCCTGTGCGACGAAAATTTGGTGATGTGCGCCAGGGGCGAAGTAACTTTTTTCGATTCCCCTGTAGGTTTTGAATCGAAATGCCGTCCTAGCCTTTGAAGTGAGTTGTGGAAGGTGGTATCTTACTGCGAAGCTACGTGCATCAATGTCCGTTTTTGCCAAGACCACGCCAAACTAAAATATGCCTGTCTTGTACCTGACCAAGGACTTTGGAAGCCTTCCATATCACAAGATTTGAACGCCTAACTCTTCTCTCGATAATGCCAACTTTAACTCATGTTCCCACTGGCTGCTTTATGAGTTCCGTCGTCTGTCGAAACATTTGTGCCACAGAAGGGCCAGATGCGGTGAACGAAAGAACTTGTCGAAGTTCGTTTAGAAATCCCGCGAAGGCAACTACAGCCTCGAAGATCGGCTACGTTTGGGCACCCGTTTGATCGTGGGTTTTGGTCGCATCCAATGGCCTCTCGTTCAGAGTCTGTATGCTCATACATCAACTTGCAGCGGACATGCACTATTTTGAGAGCCCTGTGAGCCCTCTCCCTTAAGCCACAGAGGAACAAAATGAAAAGATGGATACCGCAAGAAATGAGTGAGACCACTTTGCTAATACGTGTGAACATCTGCCAAAGTTCCCCGTCTAAATGTCATTGTTTCGACAGGCCTGACTGTTACTGGGAACGAGAAATGGATGGTCTACGTAAACCATACACGGATGCGTCAGTGGGAAGGGGTTGAATATGGGCAATTACACCACAAGGTTACGCTCCGACTCTAATGGAGAGTTCTCGAGTTAATTAATACTAGAAACATCTCCCTCGGTATAGCTGCGGAGTTAAGCAAGTCCACTGTGATCAACGGCAGAGTTTCAGAGCGAAACGTCAACAGCATTCCTCAATACTCGAAAAAAAGTACGTTCGCTCCACTTCACTCAAAACCACGTGTTCAAAAATGGTACAGCTGTAGATATGGAAGCTTAGCTGAAACGTTTTACCCTATCTAGCGTGCAGCAGTGATTAGCCTTCTTTCAAAATAGCCCTGCTCCACTCTCTCAGCAATCATCTTGCGTACAAAAAATACGATTACTAGGCACCTTGAAATGGACCTTACTCCTAGCAGTTCGTAAATGCCACCGTTCAGGGAAGTAGGAGGCCACTCCTCGATTGCTTTGGCAACAAGCTACTGCTAGTGATTTTGCATATGTACAATGATGATAGGTAGTGCATGTGCTCGAAATAAAGTAGGCTCAAAAAGAAGTTCAAAATACGCTCGAGCTTTTGATACAAGTTAATACGATGGGAATTCTTCATTCGATAGACGTTTCGAGTAGCTCGTCGTCTTCAGGACTTGAAGTCGGTCAGAAGTTCTTAATTTGTAGCTTACCCAGTTGCTCCATGCTTAAGAGTAACAAATAGGGGAAAGATCCCAAGTAAGGACCAACCTCTGCAGTTCCACCAACGCCACTTGTCCAGCCAACACCTGCCAACAACCTGCATGGCGAAAGAACAATAAGCACTGTTTTTAACATGCCCAGGTTTCAGGAACCCTACTAACAAATGTACCGCCACGCATATTCGGTCTGTTTGAGAAGTTCTAGCCCTTCAGCAAAATGTTATACTCACCTGTCAACCGCTTCATTTCCCCCAACGCTATTGGACGACCTGTGTTTCCCCAGATTCATCACACATAAGAAGTTAGGATCAATATGGAATCACGTAGAAAACCACCTATGCACACCTGACTCTTTTCTTTCTCTTTCGCAAGCAGCTCCTTATGCGCTATATGAAGCACTTCCTTCAAAGTTACGCACGGAGCAGCATTTTTCAGCTTTGATTCCTCCGTTAAGGATCAAGCACTGAATCTGAACCGCTTGGATTCCCTGAGTTCTCCTGAATAAAGAAAAACTATAGGAAAAGCCAGGGAATTTTCGTCAAGTCCGCTATGTGTCTCATAGCCGGCATTTTGTTGTCTACAGTGACGTGATGAAGAAGTAGTTTCAATTTGACCCCGGCTTCTTTGCCTCTTTACGTACCACACCGTAGCCTACGTTACAGCAAACTCCCCGCATATAGAGGCTTACCCTCTTCCCCCCACCTCCCCAAAGACACAAGCGTCTGTGGATAAAATGATAGTTGTTTCTATAGCTTCGCCATCTTGACAGTAAGCGGGTCTTGTCCCAGTTTCGTACTGTGAAGAAGATAGTTGTAAACCAAGAGCAGAGGAGGCACGCAAAACATCCCGCGATTAAGTGGGTCTTGTCCCAATTTGATCCTGTAAAAAGAACAACAAAAAATCAAGCGTTGAATAGGGAGGAAAACATGACCTGTACATGTTTCTTGACATCCATTGGTTTAGGAAGATATATGAGATTCAGCGAACCTTTTCTTCTACCTGGTCGTCGCTGTTGGTCTTGATTGCTGCTGTATGTAGTGCCCTCGTGATTTTGCCGAGAGTGAAGAATACCGCAGGTGTCAATGGGATATTATTAGGTTGAGCGTTGAGCAAAAATTATCCGCCGTTTTTTTATCAGGCTCATGGCTCTTTGATTTTTGCTGATTATTTTCGAAGATTATGATGTAGTCTGAAAGCGCGCAATCTCTTGTACATTTTGATGTACAACACTTGTGTATTTGCTTCACTCTGGAGCTTACACGCGAGCAAAAAAGATTGCCCTGCTACATGAGTGCAAGTTGAGCTCGAAACCGAATGCTTCTGCATCTGCTCGTAGAATCAATGAAGCCTGGGATGAAGGCACGGTTGCAGAGAGGACTGTTCGAGAGCGTTTGTTGATTACGCATTTATTGTTGTTTTTGTTTGGTTTTGTTAATAAACTTATGAGTGAAAAAAACGGCGGATAATTTTTGCTCAAGCTAATATTTGAATTGACGATTTGCGACGGAAACGAGAAGGCAAACAAACAATGTCTGAACTTTACCGATTACCAGGCTTATGTAGTCGAGAAAGTCAACGCTAGTCGTATTCGTAAATTGCTTGCTAAAATTCGCAGTGCTCGACTTGTCGATTTTTTGTAATGATATAATGTTCAGCCATGGAACGTTTAGGTACACTGGTGTGCAAAACTTAAAGGCATGCCCCAGGATCACATTGGTGTGGCTCTTGTACACGCACAAATGATGCGAATGTATTGGTGCGAAGTGGGCCGGCAGTAAAGAAAAAAGGAAAAGAATCCGTCAAAAACGCTTAGGTTAAGGGCTCACTCACCTTCCTAATCGGCTGTGCTAAGGGAATGAGAGACTAAGCGCGGAGAGGAGAGTATGAGGCGAGAGAGCGCTACAGATGAGAGAGCGCCAGACAACAGCCTGATAAGAGAAAAATCTGCAGCTTCAGCAGCTTACTTTGCAAGGCCCAAGCGCTCTTGTCGGTTGGTTTCCGTGCACGGAACGCCACATTTGTGATTGTCCTCTAGGGGTCTATACTACAGACCGAAGAGAAGCGTTCACACGACCTCTGCCTGGGTTGTTGTCTTTAAGGACGAACGGAGTTTTTCCAAGCCCTGTTACTGGCGAGTAACATAGCTCTGTGGAACCTAACCACACATAGAAAGAGCTGCTACAGTGCAGTACAGAAAGCAATAACAGGAACCGTTAAACGGTCCACAAAGCTATTAATAAGTTATGTTACTTCATCTATCTCGTTCTAAGGTTTTGCACACCAGTCTATTTCGTTTTCCACCAGTAGCTTCTATCATACTTCCAACGGTGAAAATGTAATCCGGGGGCCACTCATAATATCTAATCGAACTGACAATATCTAATCGAAGTGGAGCTGCGGAAGGGCGGTCATATCTAATCACCATCCAGAGCACAGTCTCTGAGTGTATGATTAGATAGGGATACCAACCCGAGATTCCATACAAAATCGGATACCTGAAAGGCCCTTTCTTCGAGGGCTTGCATGGCAGTCGCAAGAAGGTGGTGAAAGTGAAGAGCCAGCAAGGTAGCAGCCATTTTAGCCATAGAATAATATGACAAGGGTAAGCGTACAGCTCCACTTTGATTGGATAGGGTGCCCCCCAAACTACATTTTCACCCTTCCTACCTCTTGCTTTCCTTCAAAATGGTCGAACTGCAACTTTTCCGATCTGCAACCGTTCAGCTGCACCCCCTTTGACCGCAGTTCAAAACGCGCTTCAGAAAACTTCCAAGCGCGGGCGTCACTATAGAACCTTCGGGGACCTTGCAACGGAAGAAGGAAAAGGGTAACTGTAACTTCCACTTGACATCTTGAAATGGTTAAATTATGGTGCGGTGCTACACATAGGTATGAACAGGCATGAGTACCAAAAAGATGGGAATAAGCTAGCACATAGCTCGTCTCGTTTTCGAGAAGAAGCTGGGGCTTAAACCTTATTGACGAAATAAGGCCCATTTTCTTGCTAAATCCGTGAAGAGAAAGGTAGTCCTTGAAGGTTTACGTCAACCTGGCAACGATGCGTTGTCTTTTCCGATGAAAAGTTGTTCACGTTGGAATCAGCTTTCATGAAGTCGATCCTCAAGATAATCGAGTGCTCAGCGTAGAGCTCATTAAGCTACCGAAAATGGTAGAATTCGTGAACGTCCTAGACAGGCTGGGAAAACCATGGTTTGCACAGTGGTGACTTATAAAACTAAGTCACTACTGGTTTTCATCGATGTTAACATCGAATTCTGATTAGAAAGTGTGTTGAAAACTCTACAGAATCCTAGACAGAATACTACTTCGGGTCCAGGCTGTTCATGTTTCAACAAGGTTCTGTACCAGTTAATAAACCGAAGGTGACACAACCCAATACACCGTTCCGGGCTTCTCAAGAATAGCCATTCATGTTCCGATTCGATTCGAATCATTATTATTATTTATTATTCGGTGTGGTTCCCCTTGGAGAGGGAGGCCTGCAAACGATACCACCTAATCGAAGCGTTGAAGAAGGAGCTGCTTGAAGCTTCTTGAGAAATCTCTCTGAAACTTCTTCCTTTTCGTTGATTTTCGTGAAAGTAAGTGTAAAAACTCAAGCCAAGACTCTTTCCAATGTGAAAATTCTAGGTGAAGAACGGCATCACGTTTACTATTCAAAATGATCAGAATCGCTAGCAAGGCGGTGTGCTAGCTCAGGACTGGATTTTGTGGAAGTCTGATGCAGCCCATTTGTCTGATTTGGGCTGGAGAAGGATTGGTCAGCCAAAATCTTCGATGGGAATGTGTGGTTTACTCAATCTGGTCCATATTAGAAGAAGTGCTCAAAACATCACAGCTCGACTGGGTCGCTAAATACTGCTCTTCAAACAGTATGAGATGAAATACAGACTTATCGTGTCGTGTGGGAAAGGGTCGATTCCTATAAGGTCTGTTCGAAAGCAATCCCCAAATTCATGGGTGGGGCAAATATTTACTATCGCTCAATAGGATATGGTCACTCATTGCTATACTTGATATCCCTGCTCGATTTTTCTGGTTCAAACTGGGCAACAGTTTTTTTTTTCACCAATTTTTTGGGTACCCCCCAGGAGGCCCGTCGCGCGGCAAGAAGGCAAAGTCAGCGGACGAGTCGCGCGCGTACTGTAGGGATTTCGCGTCAAGTTAAGCAGAGTGTCCCACTGCACGTCCCACCAGGGTCAAGCGTCACGTCCGAACATTTTCGGGATTTTTGCGACCCCTCTTCCCTCCCAGAACACAAATACGACCCCCCCCGTTCGAACAGTTCGAACAGACGGTTGACCGTGCGTCCCACATCGCACACCACGCGCTGCAACTCGTCCGCCGACTCTGCTCTCTTGCCGCGCGATGGGCCTCCTGGGGGGTACCCTGTTTTTGTCCCACCCTGTACTAACGGCAGGAGCTGAATGGAAGTCTTTGTCTTGAAAACAGATGGCCCAGAGGCAATTCAAAACGCTCACATGAATGAAGCAATTGATTGTAAGTTGAATGGGAGATTCGTCTCCAAAAACTCGGTTTGATAAACGGGAAATGCTCCAGCTTCCTATCCCTTCTTCGGATAGACTGATGGTAAGGAGAAAAACTAGTTCAAAATTCCCATTGGCTTGCTTTGGAAATGAAGTGTGAGCCGGATCCTGATTTCAAATCTATTGGTAGTTTTCTTCACCATGTTAGAAGTAGCGAGTGGTGATCTTCAAGTTTTTTCAACTTTTTCAGGCTCTGAAGAAGGCGGAGAAGCCGAAACGTCAGCTTTGTTAAGTACTACAAACTTGAAGAGGCTTCAGTAAACTATAAAACTGATTTCAAACCGATTTCGGTAAGCTGGGAAGAAGAGGCAGCGTGATTTTGACCGCATCAAAAATAAGAGTGAAAAACTATGATAAACCTTAAAGAAGCAGCCCTTTGATCCTCCATTTCGTTTCCCTGCTGCTTTCTGTTCAAGGCCTCTCGCATACTTTTTAGCTAAGCTATGTTAACTGGCATGAGGAATCGAAAACCTCGGGAGGGAAAGATCGGAAATTTCTCTTTCAATCGAATGGAACATATAAAAGACGCAAAATGTAATCTACTGGGGATTACATTTCCATGCGTTCGCTTCATTTTTGCCTCAGAATTTCCAACATCAATCATCGAATACATCCGGACAGCTTTGAGTGCCGTTTGCGGTCAGGCGGGACTGCCGATGTTATGGAGCTGTCATTGGACCAGACGAGAGCAAACAGACAGTTCAGGTTAGTAACACTTCGACAACCCCCTCACCCTCTTCGTGCAGTCGTTCAAGCTAAACAACCTTTCGATGGTAGTTCTTAGCCGAAGGATAAACGCGGAGGACAACCGCTTCTCTCGGCTGCTCAGAGGTTGTCCTTGTTTTCCGGTCGTCCTAGTCAGATCTAGTTTCCCTCGTCAGGAACAGCCCCGACAGCCGCTCGTGAGGTGGTGGTGTTCAGCCATTTCTAGGGGACTCGAGCGGCAGTGTTCCTCCTTTTGCAGGACGTACACGACGGTGGTTTGCTCACCAAATGAGCCTAATTTTCTCTGTCCTAACAACACTAGCAGACTCTTTCAATAAGCGTTGTTTCTCTCTTGTGGACACATTCTGAAGTGTTTTCGTAATAATTCATATGTTATTAGTCAATCAAAAAGATCAAAATTTTAGAAAAAAATCAATCTGTGTACTTGAAGAATAGAATTGTTCCCTTGTGACCTAAATGGAGCGATTCTTCGTCATTAGGTTCTCAAAGCTTAAACTAGTTTCTTTATTTAAACATGCTCTGTAGACCCTCTTATTTTCTCTTCCAAGGACCGTTTTTATGGAGAACATTTGGACAGTAGTCAAACTGAGGTCGTGAGTGTGGAATGACTTTTAGAATCCACTTACTTGAGATCTCCACCGTCAACCGTCACTTCCTAAATTTCAAATATTTCTCGCCTCGTACCTTTCAGGGATTTTTCTCAATACTCTCACCACCATTATTGGTTTTACAGCGTTTGATCCTGAGACCAATCGACACACTCCAGCTTAACCCCAAAACTATTTCAGCCAAAACTGACGTCGAAAAGGGGATCGCGAGCTGTTAACTGCTGAAACGGTAGGTGCTATAATTTCTCCCATTTCGTGTCACTTGATGAAACTTTAAAAAGAACACGGCTCCCTGGTCCCACAAAACCGCGACCCCTTAAAGCTCTCGCAGCTTTTTGGTATCGCGCATCGCCTGTAGAAAATGCCAAGAGAAAAACTAATCTTTGAACTCACACTCTTTCACCTCTATATTCTTTTCAGTCCCTGGGTTTGATATTTGCTTGAAGGAATCCTTTACGGGAAAATCATGATTCTATTTCAGTCACGAATCACTGGCTTGAGACTCGTCATCCACCATAAGAATGAGAAAAGGTAAAAAAAAATTAAAAATTTTTTGGTAAAAAAATTCGAAAAACCGAAAGGGCTGCTACGCGTTCAAAGTGCCCACGGACGTCTTTCACAAATGCTGGCGACGGGGATGCTTCCACTTGGTTCTTGGAGTGCCTTCACTAGAAACTCTTTCTGGCCTTCTGCTTTATTGCATTCACATCTTACACTTCTACTCCATCCTATTCTATCGATCGATTTGTCTCTACTCTCCAAAATCGCACGCTTCAACCCGATTCTTTCATTGCGTCGCCTGATACGTAGGCGGATTCTTTCCATTTCCCGCCTTTGGCTCCGCCGCCACTTACCTTCGCATTGTCCACAGAGTGTGATTTTGTAAGTTTCCCTTCAAATACCGAATCTTCCATGCTAAATTTTCCATTGATAACAAATGATACACATATTGAGAAATAATGCGAGAATTTCCCGTGAACGACTCCTTCAAAAATCGGTTCTTCCTGTTCCAGTTGAATCAACTCCGTAGGTTTCTCTCAGCCAGAGCCGATTTTGTAGGTTTACTCGTTGTGTTTGGCTTATGCTACGAAGTTCTATATTTCGAATTCGTAGTTCGATGTCTGAACAAATCTTAGTCTGAAAGTGCAAGTCATAACCTTCCTCTGGAGCGGAACCCAGGACAAACATTGGCTCAGAAGGCTTTTTCTACTTACTTTTGTTGAACGAACAATTCATCATTAAGAAAAGCCCTATTCGCTAGCGACGCGGAAAATTCTAGACGACGAGATTAAGACAGGTGGTTTTTCACATGGTGGTAAAAGCACCATAGTTTAGAACATACCGCGCACGGCTCATCTTGAAAATAGTTCGAACATGAGAACTTTGTTCTGTGTGCCTTTGTGATTCTTCAGCGAAGATTTTTGTCGCTTAAAAACCGCAAGGACATTCCCTCCGCGATATTCTTAATTTACACAGCAGGGGGTCCATCTGCAGGGAAAGCCGTTTGCGTTTGTTTTTGTTTATAAACGAACAGCTGAGCACAGAGGGCCGCCGAGGATCCAGCGGTGCAGAGGTCTCGAAAATGAGATTCCTCCTTACTCCTCTATTTGGCCTCCATTCCTCATTAAAAAGACTCCATGCCTTTGCACATATCACATTCAACTGTTATCATTTTGTCTGGCCTTAACCGATAATGGCGCAAAATACCGATACGTTTGGAAGGGAGTTATAGAGCATTGAATTACTTGCCTTATTAAGCTTCAACGATTTCGAAAAATTGGTGTCTGAGAACTTCCTGCTTGTGGGTAAAATAGTGCTCATTTCGATTTTATTTTGAATCAATGTTTCTAACTCATAACTGATTTGGTTTCTGACGATTGTTGTAGTTCATCTACGAGTGCACAGCAATAAAAAATAATAAATATATAATTCTAATAGCTGCCCCATTATTCAATAAAGTTGTACTTGCAGGTTTAAACAATTTGAAAGCTTTACCATCGGTGAAAATTGCTCTAAAGGGTCCTGTGAAATACTCATCGACTTTGCCCAGTTTGGGAATACTCATCGACTTTGCCCAGTTTAGTTCACCAGAGAGTGGGAGTGGGCCGAAGCATGTATGTAGTGCTGGATAATCGTCTCGTATGAAATCATATGCAATCGCAAAATATAGTAGGAAAGTCGGCTTAGCATGAGTCACCACTTATGGGTTGTACGAGTTTACCCGTGATAACGTTCACTACATTTGAAGGTATTAGGGATCATGTTTCTAGCTCTTGAACTATGAGGACGTTTATTAGTATTTAAGCTATCTACGCTTCCATAGAAGGATGGTTATTGCTTTACGTTCTCCTCGCTTGTTTATATCTTACCGTAATCTTTCAATTTATACAAGCTTACTGGCGCCCTTGTTTTGCAGTCTTAAAATTGGCTAATTCGTAATGCTGCTGCCCAACTCTTCATTTGGCTGCTAACCAAGCTTGCAGAGATCACGAAGACGGTGTGTAGTTTAGAAAAGCTAGTTCGGCTATTGATCATGTGCTTATGGCTACAGCAGTGTAGACCAGTTAAGGGCCTAATATGCGGCACGTGTGAGGAAATCCATCGGTATCTCTTGCGGTCGACCGTACTTCGGAACGCGCAAAGGCAACCGGACAGTGGTAAGACCTAAAAAACTCTATGGTGACGAGTACTGGCTCATACGCAGGAATTATGAAAGCCAGCTTCGTTCAACTGCAATGGGGGTGCTAAAGTGGACTTTGTCCAGACATCAATGGAAAGGGGCAGGAATGTGAACGTGCAGACAGATCCTACCTAGCCGGAGGCAGGAGAGCAGCAACTCCAATGCTATGGTGTCCTGGTCGCAGGTCCATCTAATATGAAAAGCAATGGGGTTCCAAAGCCAGGAGCGACCGCGTGGTGCCTCATAGTGGGCTATAAAGCTGTCATAAAGAAGTACCCCACTGATCCCAAGACCACAGCAGAGTATGCTTTGGGTAGGGAAAGTGATGACGACTAGCAGGGTCAGCGGACCTAGAACGGCGCACAATTAATGCTAGAGAAACAAACCGATCACATACCTGTGGTCATGGTCAGTTGGTACATTTTACCCGGATGTGCTCCGTCCCAAGCGGTAGCGCATATTAACTCAAAGGATTCCACGATAAGGCCGGAAGTCGAAGAAGGGAAAACATACCTAGTCGAAAGGCAGACGGTCCCCGTAAGGGTCCGGATGAAGTGCGAAAATCAACGAGCAAGAGAATGGTCCCATTTCTCGAGTTCTGGCCGTTAATCATGACTTTTTCTTCATCCCGGTACCCCTTCCTAATTCTATGGACTGCCTTCTTATAGTAGACTTGCCCTTCATCTTTAGGAAACTGTGGGATATTTAGGCACATTTTTTATTTTATTGTTACTGAAAATGGAACTGTGGGAAAAAGAAGATCTCCGACTATAATTGAAATGCATTGTTCGGCAGGAGCCTGATTCCGACAGTTGGTACGTGAAAAACACAGAAGCCTGAATGAAACGGCATCAGTGTCAGGATAATAGTTTTTGAGATCAGTAAGTAGCATTGTGTCATGGGATTTGAATCCCTACTGGTTCAATCGGCATCATATCTAGTCCCTATTAGAAGCGAAAAACCCTTGACGGTTATTCAAGATGTCATTTCAAATGTGGTTATGTTTTCATCGAACCATTTCTGTTTAGTGAAGCTCTCTGGGGAAGATTTTATGGGAATGGATCCAGTCCCGAAACGAAATTAGCCGTCACTCTATTGCTCTGAAAGTGAATCTTGTTCTTTCGTTTGCTAAAGCATTTTGAAACGGGATGTGTCCTTTGACTGGAGGGAAAAGCCCCGAACATTTCTGAACGCTAGAGCAGATGCACGAAATTCCCTCGAGGATTCCGTCAAGGATATGTTGCACTGAGATCGCTCTAAATTCCTTGAGAAAATGGTAATGGCCCGTGCAGGCAATAATTTTTAGTTCTTCTAGTTCTTCGTAAAAGGAGAACCCAACAGGAACTATGTTAAAGGGCTATGGGCATTTCTGCTTGAATAAGGTCGTTTCATGCCAAACGAACTTCAAGCTACGCCCTATTTGAACCCCTACCTACCTTCTTGAAAGGCCCACCACACCTCGACTCCCATCCCTGAGGCAGAATAACAGGGCCTTTACGGGGTGGGCTCACCCTTGCTCCTTTCCGGGTGGTCCTAGCGAACCGCCAGCTGTTCCCTCTGCATCCCTCGCGCTCTAGCCGTCTGTCCCCGATTTGGTAAGCTTCTCTGCGTCCTCCGCCAGTGCCGTGCTGCCTCCGTGGCTTCCGCTCTGCACTCTGTCCTCTTTGGCGCGGCGCCAGGCAATGTTTGACGGCCCTATTTCGTCGTCCTCCGTCGTTCACTACTCGTTCCTCCACCCTCTTTTATTTCATCGTTCCTTAACTGTTCATCGATCTGCTGTGCTTAACCAGTGGTTAAGCTCCTGTGAACGTGCAATTTCCTCTTTTTCGATCCATCAGTTTTTTGTTTGATTCGGTGCGGTTTTGAGATTTCACCGGTTCAGAACCCCATTCCTGGCGCTATCTTAGTATAAAAACGCTCCCCATCCGTTGATGAGGCTATCTTCTCGTTGAATAGACGCGATCGATCGCGTGGAATCCAAGGAATTTGTTCCGTAAACGGCGCGATCCTTCAAAGATAGCGCGGCGGCGAGGCAGCGAAATCAACGTTTGCTTATGGAATCTAGGGTTACCATCATCGGCATCTCACGTGTGTTAGCCAATGAGTGGGGGCAGCATTTCCCAGTACGGCTGGTTGCATTGTCATTTCGGTCATTGGATAATTGCAGTGTTGGGGTGGGGGGATGAGTCATCCCCGTGCCTTTGGAGGTTCTATATGAAGACAAAAGAGCCTGGCTGGCTGTTGCAGTTGCAAGTGCAATGTGCGTCGTCCATCACGGATTTGCATATAAGTTGATTCGTCGGATCGCGCGTGGAATTCGCGAAATGTGCCGCTGTCGCTGCAGTCACCCGGTTCGCGGACCCCCGATCGACCGTCTTCGCACCGCATATTTTCATTACTTTTCGATTTGCAACCCTTGCAGCTTTTGCAGTCACGTCTTTCTCCATTTTGTGACAATCCTCTAAATTCTTTTTCAACATCGCTTTCTAAAGCTGTGTGATGTTCCTGTTGATTTTCTTTCGCCAACAGCGATTCTTTGAATGAGAACGGATGAGTCATAGTGTTTCCGAAGAGGTCAGTTTTGTCGAAAAAATGGACATTTCTGTGCAAATCCAGCGTGAAAACAGCGAGTGGTACAGCACAATAAAACAGATGAACCCTTTGTTTTTGTTTCCTTTCAATATTACTAGGTTCGCAATAGCTGTCACAGGTGTTATTGGTCTTTTCAGTGAATTGTTACTTCTTTTGAGATTTTACTCAGTCCTGTGAAGCATCACATTGGCTTCCCATTTGCCTCGGTCTGCAGAATACCCCTTTTATGTTCATGGAGGTGATAAGGGAGCTGAATTCCTGAAGCTGATAAGGGAGTTGATGGAAAGAAGCGATTGCTTTCAAGACCAGTCGGTCTTGTTGTCCTAGTTTGACTTCATGTTATGACTGTGACTATGCCCACCATTGAGTTGATTTGGTACTTTGATAGGCTATTTCTAGCCTCTCAATCAGCTGCTTGTGAGCATTCGGAGGTTAGCTGCTTGTTAGATGGGTATCAACGGAAAATGAGAGAAGTTGGGGACTCATCAGTGCGCTGATTGACGAGCTAAGCTTAGAATCACCAATCCGTCGGTTTGGAACGATGTGATTGGGCTCTGATGATTCCAAGCCACGTACATATTACTTGTATACATGTATTATCCCTGAAAAAGCGTATTGAGGGCTGACTTTCAGCGAAGACGTCCGATTGGATTTGTAGTACTGCGATGTTTGCAAACGACAGGTAGTGTGAAGAGCGTGTTGTGTGCGAAGACGTTACCATTCTCAGCTAGTGAATTGGCAGAAAGCAACCCGTATTCATTCTTAAACATCGCAATACGATCACAAAGCCTGTTCAATTGTTGTTGATTCATACGAAAGAGATGACGTTTTCTGTTAGTCAAGCGAGGTTACGACGAAGATCAAAATGCTTCTCCATGGACGCTTAACCCGCTGCGTACAGTCCTCACGAGTGCATCTCCGTACGATATTGTTGTCTCTTCCTTCATTTATAACATATCCATCAATAATTTTTGCAATGCAAATCGAACACTTTAGCAATAAGTTTGTGTGATGTTTTGTGTGTCCAAAAAATCACTAGGGATGGAGGGAAAAAAATTAGATACATCAAACAAATCATTCTAAGGCTGGTGTCAGAGTCCGCGATCCGTTGCGCGATTCGCGGACTCGGACACCAGCGACATTTGCGATTGATTCGATTCGATGAAATTTGATTCGAATTCCCAAGTTGCGATCAATACTGCGAGGTGCTCTCCAATCCCGCCGCCATTTCTGCTTGATGGTGATGGTTGAATGACGACTGTTCATGATTCTACTTGTTTCATATTCAGTGTTTCAAATGTTCAAATGGGGCACTTGCAATTTTTGCGCGCGATTCGCGCGACGGATCGCGGACTCTGACATAAACCTAATACGTATGGTCGCGTGATGCACATGGTGCACCACATGGTAAGCAATGGGTGTTTTGCGCCATCTGGTAACCGCGCCTCTTCGTTTCTTTAGTAAAGGACATCTATGTTGTGCTGCCTCGCAGTTCAAACTTTTGTATATCTCTTCGAAAAGAAGGTGGAACAGCTAAAGCCTGGGGATGGTAAGTTTCAGCACGAATATTGATTAACCGCACTATTTTCCACTTATCTCGCATGATTGAATATGAAAAGATTACTGTTCTCACCTGGACGGTATTTTTCCACTGATGCGATACTACTATTTCCCCGATTCATGTCCTAACATCACTATTTCCACTTTGCTCTGCTGGCCATCTTCATGCTCCTCTGTAAATTCAAACAAAAACATGAAATGTGCTGATGCTGAAGTCGAAGCAACTCCAATAAATCAAGCGTTCAGCGGGCGAAAAGTCCTAGCGACACATATGTACGATTAGACTTATACTTGGAACATTTTGCAGACGCATTGATTTTATTTTACAAGCAGATTCTTTCTAACATGTTTGAGGCGTTCTTTGAACTTATTTTCCCAAGAACTATGCAGTCCAGTGAAAAGTGATCATTATATTGGTCGAAATATGACGAGTTTTGAACGCGGTTATGATTGATCATCATGGCTGTGCACTTCGTAAGCGCTCTTTTTCAACTCGCTTGTTCGTTCCTATTGAAGCGACGATTCAGAGCGTAGTTTGGCGGCCATTTTCGAGGCTCGATTCATCAGGATGATATGAAATCCTCTGTTATGTTACAGTTTTCATCATCTTTTCGGCCTATCCATATACTTTAGTATGCGAATAGGCCACGGCGTTTCGCATAAACTCTTTATCTGGAACTTGCATCAATATATGATGATCTTTCTACTCTGTTTGAGTGCTGAGTTAGAATCCGAATGCCGGCTAATTTTTCCGGTGCTAACTTAGTTGGGGGGGGCCACGCGGCGGCGCGGCAGTCTGCTCACCTGGGCTCTCTCGAGCGAGACAGTGTAAACTCGAACATTCCAGCTTTTCACGCATGTCAAGTGACTGCCCCCCCCCCCTAGACTGGCTACACTCCCCCTGGCCCACGGATTTCCGAACATGCCAGGCGAGCAGACTGCCGCGCGCCGCGCGTGCCCCCCCCCACTACAGTTAGCACATTTTTGTCTGCTAGCTCCCGTCAACGCGACTTTCATGGCCTAATATGGAAGACAACGTGCTCCAGCACCCACGACCGCGACGCAATTGGCAAGGGATTGGCGGGCTTTATTTTGATATTAATATTCTTAAGTATCCAGGGTGTTTGACGTAGTAGCTTAAATAAACTGCAGTGGTGGCGTTCCATAATCTACTTTATTGATTGTTTTCTACTAGCCGTCCAGCCATCCTGCTTGACAACGTTATTCAAGGCTATTCTTTGTTTGTTTTAGCTGATGATCAAGGCGCGATCAATCCAACTCATCTGGTTTGTCCATACATGTTTACCGTAATGCGGAGCGTTAATGTATGTAGAATACAGCCTTTGACATAAATTGCTGGTTAAGTGGTCCATTAGACGTCGATCTTAGATTCATTTTCACATGATTATCATGAGAAGCTGTGTCTGGAACGAAGGTAGAGATGAATCATCATCTTTCTCTGTGAGAAATTTACCTTTGTTTTTGGGTGGGTCAATTCAATCGATGCGCACCTAGTCCTTCCAGCCTGGTCGCCGAATCGCATAATCTGCAAACTTTCGGACCCATACGTACGCTTTCTTTTCAGCGGAATACCCTAGTCGCAGATGTCGCGAATTATAATAGGGCTAAGGAATTCGTTTGTACTATACGATCCACTTTACTTCTACCTGTGTTAATGAGACCAGGAGGCTTTTGGACTGCGGTTCCAGTTAGGTGGCAGCTATTTCATAGACTTAAGCTCACATAGGTGCAGGAATTCGAGCCTTTTGAAAACTACTACTTCTACTCATTTTTCGTGAAGTTGTCAATCATACACTTCTTATCCTTTTGGGATTTTGACGAAAATGTTCAAGGACGCGGTCACAGGTTGTGGTCCTGGAGATCGATCGGTCACTGTCGAAAGGCCTCTACTCCTAGCCCTGTTCTTTGTTGATGACTCGCGTGAATCAACGGGGTGATTAGCCGAAAAGTAATAGACGTATATTCATCAGGAGTATAGATGGGAAGGCCAACGCCGTAAAACGCTGAGGGCGGGGATAGCGGAATCGGTACCTGTGTAACTCCTCAAATAATTTTTCAATTTTACAATCCTCCTATTCTCCTAGGAAGGAGCGCAATTCTCGTATTTTCCTGGGCGGAAGTGGTGTAGTGGCAAGTGGCACGCTTACCACGCGAGCGGTCCGGGGATCAAATCCTGGGTCGTGAGTCGCCCGGGCCAACCAAGCCTTCCATCCCTCCGGGGTCGGTTAATTGGTACCAGACTTGTCTGGGAGGATAAAAACACTGACTTGTACATCGGCTGGCCCCCGCAAGTCATTGTATAGGCCACATCGCATTCAAACGCCACTACGAATGTACAAATGGAAGTAGAATGCGTGCCGCATCCCAAAAAGGGATTGATCAACGGCAAATGCTTTATCCTTTATCTTTTATCCTATTCTCCTATTCTTCCTATCGAGAGTTTTCAAATCCTTTCTTCTTACTCGCCTGTTCTACGAACTCGCATACCAAAAACAATTGCACGTTTGCACGCTCGTGCAACTCCTAGAGTTGGCTGGTGTCAGAGTCCGCGATCCGTTACAATTTTCGCTGATTTTTGCGATTCACGCGATATGCGCGATTTACGCGATTACGCGATTCACGCGATTTGCGCGATTCACGCGATTTGCGCGATTTGCGACGGATCGCAAAAATTGCAAGTGTGTGAACATTTGAAACACTGAATATGAAACAAGTGGAATCATGAGCAGTCGTCATTCAGCCATCACTATCAAGCAGAAGTGGCGGCAGGATTGGAGAACACCTTGCAGTATTGATCGGGCACTTGTGATTTCCGTGACCCGTCGCGTGAATCGCGCAAATCGCGAAAATCAGCGAAACCTGCGTGACGGATCGCGGACTCTGACACAGCCTATAGATGTGTATGACCAAGCGGTGGCGCTGTGTTGCGTAGTCGTTGGGGTCGTGAGTTCTGGCCGTGGCCTGACATCCTAAACTCTATCTTCTGTAGTATATTTGTTTTCATACGAATATGCAACGAAGAAAATAAGAAACGTGGAGTGTCAGTCGTGGTGAAAAGGCACGCCTAAGGACGGAAACGGCTTAGTTTTGAGTTGCTCTAAAAGCAATGTGTTTGGAAAGTAATTCAAAGGCATTTGATTTTGTTCTGCTTTTCTCGTAGGTGTGATGTAGCATTTTTATCATGCACTATTGATTCCGGCGGCTAGAGGTGTGAACGGCGCTAGAAATAAAAGGGCGAGGAGATGAGAAGTGGTTTGCATAAAGCGAACCAAATTAGTATCGGACGATGTTGGCAATAGTTCACACTCTCCGCAGCCTGGACCTGATTTGTGGACGCGGAGTCTGGAGTCTTGTTTGCTTAGGCCTTATTTCATCATGGGGGCAAGATCAGTCACTCGATTCACTCTAGATATTTCGGGTTTTATTGGAAAAGGGCCTGCTATTTCGCGTTACTGTAAGTGTCTGTATTTAGAAACATTGGGAGTTCCAATCATTGTGTGATTTACTTTTCGTTATTGCATCCACGATGATTCCTTGTTGTTATGTCATTACTCAACCTTGTTATTGTTGCACCAAACTCGTGGATAATGTGACTGTGCGGGGTAACACGACGTTGTTTTGGTGTCAGGTTAGAACAACCCGCTCGAGTTTTTGCTTGTGATATTTTTCCTCGTTATTTATTCATTTTTCTTGTGGACTCAAAAGACTGATACCTTCAAGTAATTTCACGTAATAATACTGGAGAGCGATGAATTCACAATGTTCTCTCAGGGTGAACCAGCGATTGGTATCTACATCATAGCAGATTTAATGATGCCAGCAAATTTTTGAAACAGATGTGTGGTTGGATATGGGCCATTAGTGGTTTTTTTTTAAAAAAAAAAAAAAAAAAAAAAAAAAAAAAAAAAAAAAAAAAAAAAAAAAAAAAAAAAAAAAAAAAAAAAAAAAAAAAAAAAAAAAAAAAAAAAAAAAAAAAAAAAAAAAAAAAAAAAAAAAAAAAAAAAAAAAAAAAAAAAAAAAAAAAAAAAAGGGAGAAGAAGAAAAAAGGAGTTATTTTGCTACACAACCTCTTTGAGGCGCCCTATTGTGTCGTTGTCGCCAGCTATTGCTACACATGCATTCGGTTGAGTGTGAAAATCCTCCAGTCCTTGCTAATTATCCAGTAGATCCATTTTTTATTATGACCCTCTGTCATGTTTGAGATCATTGTCTAATTCCGTAGTGAACTAGACGGCTCCCATTAGTTGACTTTTCTCTCGATTACCTTTCGTACTTGTATTAAAATTGACACTACGATCCATTGACAGAAGTCTTTACAAGTTCAAGCGTTTCTTTCGCTTGGAGGATTAAGCCTCGCCGTAGCACACTAGAAGTTTTGCCACGCAAGGTGGCTTACCCATTGCTCATCTGCTGGATGGTCACATCCCACTCCCTGCCTCATGAATTTCCTCTCTGCAGAAGCGTGTTTCCCAATCATTCTGGTATTAACTTAGTTGGGGGTTACCACGCGGCGGCGCGGCGCTTTGCTCGCCTGGCGCTTCTTTCGAGCGAGATAGTGTGAACTCGAACATTCCATTTTCACGCATGTCAAGTGACTGCCCTCACCCCCTCCCACCCCTAGATGCTTACAGTTCCCCAGGCTCACGAAGTACGCAAAGGTGCCAGGCGAGCAAGCGCCGCGCCGCCGCGTGGTCCCCCCCCCAACTAGGTCAGCACCATCCCCGTCTTTGGTTGATCTATATTTGAAGTATGTGCAGCCTTTACGGTTCATCTATGCCAGAGGTCTTCAACAGGCGCAGGGCTGGAACCCAAGAACTAATTTCCTGCTTGAAAACCTCTTGAGAAACATTTGGATTCATATAATAAAAAACACTGTTATTAGCAGGCTTTTAAAGATGCTGGTCACCCATTCATTTAATTTTGTTCTTAAGAAAAGTAAAAACTAATGCCATCATAATGATTGTTTTTTTTTACAAACGCATCCAAAAATTATTTATTACCCTTCTATCTTCTTATTAAAATGTTTTTCCCTCCCTGCTAGCACCCAAGGTGTGCTATGAACAGTGACGGTACATTGGCAACATCGCGTACAGCAAAAGTATGGTTTTGTTGAAAGTAGTCGAAAAAATAATAAAGAATAACAAAAACTAACTGATCAAAATCGGTTTAGGTAAACCAAGAAGTCGACACAAAATTCCACTAGAGCACTTTTGGCGAATCAGTAACCAGGTGAAAAAATTAAGTATTTGTCGATTAGACGCGGATAGACGAATAGGGTACAGCAAAACGTACGTGTCCGCGTTGGCCACTTCGCCCTTTGGCGTTGAGGCGATTCGACTCATCGTCTAGTCGATTTGTATCCTTTTCTTTATGCCTACGCCTATTTTCTTATTCGCCTCAGTCGCCAACAGTGAACAGTGCCTAAAAAAACTTTCTCACGAAGATCCTATGGGTGGGTCCTGCAGGTTTCTGAAGTATGTATCCGGTAGCATTTAAGAGCATCAAAAAGCACATAAATATCGTTTTTTGTTTGAGCGCCATGCCACATGGATAAAGATCATGTTGTCTCACCTTCTCATTCTAATAATGGTCGGACATCGGAACTAAATGTGAGTTGAGCCTTAACCGAACAATGAAACTGCGATCAGAGGCATGCTTTAATTTTATCTAGACTTCTCTGATCTTCAATTAATCAAAATTGTTGATGCAAATATGGGCTCGGTTGTGGGAACAGCCTTTCCGTTTGCATTGAAAAATCGCCCTATTCCTCTGTTGGAGTGAATCAAGATTCATATCCTATCTTGAGTAGCCTTCCTATCTCAAGGAACCTCTATGATGTTTACTAGATTATTTGGCGTACTTCAAGAATGCATCAAAATCCCGACTTCATATACGTTGACTTTCCGATGGTTGCCCTACTTAGAGCTAACGTCAAGTGTTTGACTTGCCTCGATTCGCCGACTGATTCATCGAAGCGTTCGATAGATAAAAAAGTGACCCGCCCACTCGATCATGTTTTCGTAGAAAAGATTTGAGGGTTCAATCCCACCATGTATGTAAGGCAAAGTGAAATGCTCTTGTCACTGATGGTGTTTATAGTGGTTCAAATCGGTTGAACATCTCATTACTTTTGAGCATTCCTATGAATTATTCCTTAATATAGTCCAATGACTTTGAACCGAACAAGTTCGAAAGCTCACTTGTTTTCACTACTATTAGAATATTTGAATGAAGATGGTACCTCTGTCTCATTGTTGATATGACATAGTGATCCTCAGGCTTTTGTACCGAACGTAAATATATTTTCAAGAAAATTTTCTCATTTTTCTCAGTTTTAAGGCTTGGGTTCACTTGCTCTTTTTCCACTCGTAGAAGGGTAGAAAATCCTTTTCCTTATTCACTTGTGAAATGGGAAGCAGAATACAGCATTAGGAAGCCTAGCACACGGCTTACTGCTTCCAAGCCAAAAATTTTTTGACCATGTTTATTTGTTAAATTCTTTGTTTGCTCAGAATTGATGTTAACAAGTGTGGTTGTTCTTGACGTACTGGTTCTTCTCCCTCTCGACTATGCGAGACATGGTTTGTCGCGGGGATGATTCGGAACCGGCTTCACTATATGAAAACTGTCCGTCGTTTAGTTAAAATCTCTTGTTCACGTCGATGCAAGTGTCATCTTGTGCCTTCTCGTTGTTGGAGATATGTCAGTCTATTAGCCTCGTCCGCTCAGTTTTATGCGCAATTGAGCGAAGGAGGTTAATAGGCTCACATAGCTCCAACAAAAAGTCTCTCTTCCAGCCGGGCTACGTCTAACAGTGGTTTTCTTGCTCCATAATTTCCTTTCAATCTCTGCCTTTCTGTTTTTCGGAGTAGGTTGCGGCAAACATGTTGTCGTTTCATGACCACGTTATTTAGATTTTTCATTTCCAGATTCGGGAACGGGTATGAGCTGATTCTTTCCGCTGCGGAACTGACCCTCTACGTATCTCGCACCAACTTATCCTCGCCGTTATCTTGCTCTCTGCTTAGTTATCCATTTGCGGTTCTGATTAAGATGATGGTCTCGAATATAATGGTTATCAATGATTTGACTGCTTCACGTATTGATGGAGCACGGTGTGTGGAACTTATTTACTTTATGTTGGTGATCATTTTTTTCTTCTCTTCAATTAATCGTTCAGATGTTCGGCCAAAGTTCTCGATGGTATGTGCTCAAAGATGGCCTCTTCAAGTATGTCTAGTACTTCTGCACCACTTGATACAGTTGCCAGCTCAGAGGAATCTGGTGAAAGTAGTCCTGTCACTCCACACTCAAAGGTATTTTTGCATTTTATTTTTACTGGAGTACCAAGTATTTTTCGCAATTTCAGTGTTCTCCTCATCCATTTGCTACTTTATTCGGTCAATTCTACGCTGCTGACGATTTTGATGTACTAGAAATGCTGGGAGAAGGTTTCTTCAGCAAGGTCTCGAAGGTAAGGTGTTTGATCATAAAGCGACGCTCGTCAGTCTTACTCCATTTTTTATCCGAAAATTGCTGGCGCCATCGTGGCGACTTCTATTCCAACAAACGTGTTTGTTGCTCGCGAAGTTGCCGACTGTGCATGCTTATATGGCGCTGACGTTACTGAAGTAATTTGCTGTGTTGTCACCCAGCGACCTTTGGCTTTAGTTTTGGACGCTTTTTTGAATTGCTTCCACAACTTATTGCGAGGGTTGTTAGGATTTTTGTCGTTAGCGTGGGAGGATTACTCCAAAACGAGTCCTCCCACGGAAATTTGGAGGTAGCTTGGAATCCATAGCTTAGAATGCCTTCAGATTGTGGCTGCTCGATCATGCATTGTTCAAGGTAACTGAACTCGCGCTTAAGGCTGCGTTCAGTCCGCCAGATTGTAACATCTCAACTTGAAAGTCGTTTGTTGGGGTGTGTTTCATGAAAAAGCTATTATAAATCACTCTCAAGAAAATGATGCGCTAGAGTGCGTCGAATAAGTGCATGTGATTGACGGGCTGCTATAAAAGGATTTTGGTTAGATGTACCAGGTTTAAAGCTTGTGACCGAATTATAGACATTAACTAAGGTGTTCGGAAAGTGATGTTACACACACTTTAACCATCACATTACGGCGTTAGTCTTCTTTTTTTATTAGAAAATCTTTCTGTAATCTCACTGTTGAGAGTCATGGTCAGTTGTAGAAGTTGGTTCTTTTTCTTACTTTTGGATAAAATCATGCGTGCAGAGGATCGGTGAAGGCTTCAAGATTTGGTGTTAGGATGAAAAGGATCAGCGCTGTTTGTCATTTTTGGGCTCAAACAAGGTGCCTTCTTTATATACTTTAGGATGGATAATTGTGCTGATAGCGTTGCGGTTGATTGCGTGGGTATCTATGCATCGAGGGCTGGTGTGGGATCATGTCCCGTGGTACCCAGTGGGGCACGCTGGGCACGAGCGCGCGGGGGAGCACGGCGCAGCACAGCGAAAGAGTCGCGGCGGGGAGCTGTTGTTGCGCCCTTTTTTTGTTAGATTGCCTCTCTGAGGTTTGAAGTGGAATCACAGGTCATCCATCCATCGCCGACTCAAGGAGACAGGATAGAATGGACGTCAATGTTTAGCCATGTGCAACGAGATGTGTGTTTTGGCGCACCAACGTTTTGCACATGACTTAACATTCACACCTTTTTTATTTCATTCTTTATGGCCTTTTTAGCAGGGGTCCATGCAAATCTTGAGCAATGGTTGACATGCAACTTGTTGCGTGAAAAAGAGCTGTTTTACTCACAGATGCCACCTTCATAATTCTTTTATTGTTCTGAACTAGCGCAATAGTTCGGCGTTTTCAGCTCTCTTGCCCAACAAACAGGTTTTCAATGATCCTCTTCAGCTGCATTCAATGTTGCCTTGGATTGAGGGTTAGGTGTCCGTCCATCTAAGTTTCTTCTGCATCATCAAGGAACTGCTCAGTTTCTGTGAAACACATAGAAAGTTGTTCTCAGGAGACATATCATAGCTTGGGTATAATTACATGTGGCTTCTGAGCTAAGCTTCTTGTGGTCACAATAAAATGATGCTAGCAATCTGGTTCGTTTGGAACCTGCACAACTGCTGTCGATCGAATCACATGATGGAATTTGTACATGATTGCATGTAAAGCCACTTGCCAAAGCTCTGGGAATGACTGCACGATAAGATGTGTTAGCACCTGATTACATTCATGCTATTCACCTGCTGTTCCATACACTGCCAATTTTGGTGGTTTTGAATGTTTCGACTCCAGGTAACCTTTTTTATAGGTTCGCCTGCGATCTTCCGGCGAAGAAATGGTTCTGAAGGTAGCTAAATGTAATGGTTCCGCAGAACATCGTCGTGCTGTTCATGCTGACGCCGCTCGTGAAGCAGCGATGTTGCATCGCCTTTCTCATGAGAACATACTCGCCTTGCGCGGTGTTTGTATCCAAGTTGCTGACGATGGTGAGGGAATTTTCTAAGGGTTCTTGCTTAGTTTCATTTTTATGTTCAACTGCTTTAGGCTGTTGGGATATGCATTTGTTGGTGGACTACTGCGAAGGTGGAAGCTTGTCAAGGCTGATACTTGATCATTCGACAGCATTCCCATGGTGTCAAAGAGTTCGTTACGCGCTAGACATTTCTGTGGCCATGCAGTATATACATTCTCATAAAATAATCCACCGCGATCTCACGAGCACGGTATGTCATTGTTCGATTGCGTACGCTTTTTGTCCTGCCTCTATCGAATCTTATAAGTTTTTAGAACGTTCTCTTGCAAACCTCTCATGGTAGTTCTGTCTGGGGTCGAGCAGTTGTAGCTGATTTTGGATTATCATGCCGATTCCCAAAACGTGGAGAAAAGCTTCCCCAAGTTGGGACTACTTACTTCATGAGCCCCGAGTGTCTCAAAGAGGAATACTATGACGAAAAGGTGAGCTTTACGAGTTCTTTGTAATAGAATGAAGTTTATCAACGTTAGCTGCGTATAATGTATGCCGGGTTAGCGCTTTTTTGTGACAGGTGCCTGATGAGTTGAGCTTTTTTCACAATGCTGCATCCTGCTTTCATAACACTGTGTCGTTAAGGAGCTGTTTCGAAAATGAATCTTCAATGTTCAATGCTCTAACCGTATTTCAGTCGGATGTGTTCTCATTTGGAGTGATCATGTGTCAATGATTGCAAGAATTGATGCCGACCCGGACAGTGGTCTACATCGAACGAGTAATTTTGGCCTCGATTACGTGCGCTTTACGCCTTGCTGCCCTCTTGATACTCCGATTTCGTTTCTGAAACTGGCCTTCCATTCGTGTGTTGTAAGTTTCATCCCTTTTATTCACTTTAACCTCAGTACCTCCTCCTCCCTAAATGTGTCCGTTTTAGATGGATCCTTTGGAAAGACCGTCTTTTCGAGATGTTAGTGCTTTTGCTACAGAATGTAAATGATGCGATACCTTCTTCACCGCATCATCTGGAAGGTTCGTTTATGCCAGTTTCAATATAATAATATGGTTTACGAGTTGAACTTTCTTCTATGATCGTGCCACGAATGGCGGAGAACACAAACGATTAGAGAACGGCGCCTGGCTCGGTTTCAAATCGCTAGGAAGACTGTGAGAGCCGACTAAGTTTGAAGGGGGAGGGATTCCTGGGGTGGGTGAGCCAATTAAAGTGTGGCAAAAGTTTGAATGTGTGAGATTACGTAGTCATAAGCCGCTGTTCAGACGAGAGAGCGCAGGCAGGAGCACCAAATTGAGGCGGTTTTAGGACCGAGTTTAACAAGTTCGTCGACCGTAACAATATATTCAAAAACAATATATTTCTAGCTTCAGAGTCAAGAACACTCATCTGTTCTCGTCATGGGTTTGTCACTTTTCCACCGGGGATGGGGCCATTGTCTTTTGTCTGTTTTGAACCGTACATGCATATGATCGCGGCAACGATCCTACACAATTGTGGTAGCGTCGCCTTTCCATGTCCAGGGTCGGTACGGATCGAATGGTCCCAGTGATGTGTCTTATTCATTATTTCAGTAGTAGCTCTCGAGCGGGGGAAGGAAGCGGGACGGTAACAACGCTATTCTCTCATTAACATAGTAATTCGTAAAAATTCGTCCTGTATAACGCGATCACATGGGAACTGAGGAATAAAGTAGTTGGAGCGCGCTCGTAACTTTCGAGATACTTCTTTGTTTTATGAGAATCATTGTTTCAAGTTAATCTAAACTGTTTCTTCAATTTTTTTTCCATCAGCGTGGAGAAAGTAGATTATCCCGATCGCGTTCTGATGCCGCTCTTGAAGAAACCGGCAGCAGCTGTCATGGCCGCAAGGAAGATGTCCAGCAATTACTCCAAGACTGTGCGCCCGATTATAGAAGGCATGTGCAATTGTTTTTTTTTATGATTACTTAAAGGCAAAAGTCGGGCTCAATAAGGGGGTATTATGGCGATTGAAACTGAGTATAGAGATGCGAAGTAGGAACGACAGTGGAGAAAAAACTGAGAAAAACCGTCGACAAGGCCGTTAACAAAACCCTCTTTCCCACTAGCAGTGAAGGAGGCTGGCTTGGGGAAAGGACACGTACAAAGTTTTTTCTGAAGATATCAGTCGTTCTATCGGTTGATACGGCAATCAACCTAGCTGATTTCACACGTTATGCCAGCCATGCACCACATCCCAAGGTGGGCGGTCGTAGCGGGGCCAGGCGGCGATAGCGCATAGTACATGCCCTGGGGCCTTATTACTGCGCCGTTTCGGGTTTTGAGTGTGGGAACATCTCTACGGGTGCGTAACCAAGTACAGGCATGACCGAAAGGGTTGGTTTGGTCAACTAATCCGACCTTGCCTTTAAATCACATATTCACCGCTCGTTTTGACTGTTGGTCACTCTTATGGGAAAGGATTCTAATCCGGTACAATTGATTTGTCAGCAAGGGATGGTGGAGCAGTTTAGTAGTTTTTGATTGTTGGAGTGAGCACTTTTGGCACTCAAACGTTTGCTAGCAGTCTGTAATCGCTCCGGACCGACCTCTATCTATGGAGGCTAGGAATCCACTGTTCACAATGCGCTGCTTTTTTGTGTGAGAGCGATTTCTGTCGCAGTTGCTTTGCAACCCAAACCTGAAGGGCAAACTTACTACGAAAGCTTAGGCCTTTGAAAATATATCTTATCATTTAATAACCCTTGAAAGACAAGCGGTATTAACAATAATGATGAATAATTTAAGGCGAGTCCACAGAACTGGAAAGCTCTTTCCTAGCAATGGAAAGACTTGCACGCGACGTAGCACGAGATGAACCAACTTTGGATCACACGAATCCATTCCTGGATCACGAACGGTTTCGCAAAGAGAGGAAGATTCTTCCCAGGAAAGGAAATCGCCGGCGAAGCGAAACAAAACCCGAACGTGGTCTTTCCGATGGTAATTGCTTGGGAGGAGACAATATCCATTTTTCCCCACAGAGGTACAGTTTGCCCTGCATTATGCGCCGGCATGTGTGCTGTGTTTCCAGTATACACTGACCACGATCAACCACTATTTTCAGCCCTCATTTTGGGGTATTCCGGCGAAGGTGCTCTTCTCTTCCGCCAGAATTCGATTCGTCGTCTATGTCGAAGGATTTTGTTGACGAAAAATCGGAGTTTTGTCCAGGAGGAGTACCTCTAGTTTATCGTGATATCGACATGGTAAGGCACTCTTGAAACTGTTTCTCACTTTTCCCACTGTTCTCTCACACATTTCCTGCAGAAATTCCTGAAGCAAATGAAACGCTTCCCGTCTCGTCGTCATACGCTTATCCCTGAATGTAGTGGTGTTCGTTCAACCCTTGACCTGCAATCGCTTCGGTCACATCCTACCTCCTCTGTAAGTGTCGTTTAGATTCATTCGTGTGGCTTTCATCACCATTTCTGCCTTAAGAGTTTTCTTCATTCCACTACTGCAACACTATCTTCCTCTGAGGCCGACAGTCCTGGTGTACGAATTGAACAAACTCCAGAGGTACTGCACATTTCATATGATATACCGTATAACTTGTAGAGTACATTACAGCATTCAACGTTGGGATTATCATCTCAAAATGTGGTCCTGCAATCTTGATTAAACCAAGAAGCATTGTTTCGCTTTTAGCTCGCCTCAGTTAGCATTCGTTGAGTATAATTCAGGAAATCTTGCGAAAATCAATATCTCTGAGACCTGTTTGAGATCCACTGTGAACTACTCCCGTCGAATTGCTGCGAACGGAACCGGTTCATGGTGAATTTGAATACCTCCGCAAAAGGCCACTGTTGACGACATAGCGAATCGATCGATTGATATTAACTTGATCATCGAAATACCACGAGGCAGACTGTCAGATTTTGCGACATTCGGGTGATTTCGCCAGCGAAGGCAGGGTACGAGGCTCCCACCAGTGGACTACGCGATAAATATTCCAGGCCGATCGAACGAGTCTGATACAGCGCTTTCGATACTGGTGAAAGTGGGCAGAACTTCCTTGAATTTGGGCTCTCGCCATTTGTCCCGGTCTCACGAGGCGTATTGAGAGAGGATTATAGGGTATTAGATGAGCCTCGGTCGAAAATGGCCGCGTCAAGCATGCAAGACGAAAGGGAGTTCCGCACTTCTAAACAGTTGGATCGCCTAGTACGTTCGTTCGATCCGCTAAGTAAACAGCCTCGATTTTCGCAAAGTCTGTCATCGGCCCACTCTGCACATGTTCCACTCTGCCCGCGACATGTATTGTGTCTCCAGTAGCGATGTGTGTACTTCGCTTCGAAAAGCATTGACGATACTCTGCTCTTTTGACGCTCTGATCAATATGCGTTGTTAATTCAATTACGAGAAGGCAACATTTATAGACGGTTGATGACTCTTCGTTTGTTAGAATTGTTACCGTTGGGTAAGAATGGCAGAGCATTGGGCTAGGAGGCATTCGTCATATAATCTACGGTGTGTGAATCGAACGTGGAAGACTCACAGCGAAGTTCGAAAATAAATACTCATTGACACTTTTCGGGTGAGTATCTCCGAATGAGACAAAAAGGCTCTGTCAGACATGCTGTAGTTCATTTCCAACCCTTTTCGGCTCAGTAGGTGTGCATTTAGGACAGTGTTAGAAGTGAGCTCCAAAGTTAGAGTTCTTGAAAATTCTTTTGAGTTTTCTAATGTAGCATATCTTACAGTATGTAGTTTTATCATGTTCAAAATGAAAAAGGCTTTTCTTTTATTTAAAAGCGAATATTTCAGAAGCAGTCCTATTCTCAATCAGTTTTGTCGTCAGATCATCTGATACCCTATTACCCACACACAACTCCCGACTATTCACCTAATACAGGTAGATTCCCTACAACTTGTGTCTTTGCTCCGTGTTATTTTTGCGACATATGTTTGATGGTTCATTTTGTAAGGTGATCGCCTGAACAACAATCAAAGTGACGTTTGCAATGTAGCAAGTGGGCAACTTTACACAAGAAGTCCAACAGTCGTTGTGGATACTGTGGTCCGTAGCCCCTCCACATTTTCGGGTACCATGTGTGTTACCGCTCACTGTGAATCCGCGCATGCTCATCATAGTAAGCATCAGAAGTGCGTTATTCTTTAGCGTATTTTCTGTAATCATATTTCACTTCTTTCTCTGCGAGTTTTCTATGCAAATGTGCAGCCGGCTGTGATTTTTGGACATATTTCTTATTACTTTTGCTCATGTAGTCGTCTTTTCTGGTTTCCATTACATCTTAACTTACTGTAAATTATTTTACGAATCGCCAAGCCTGGTCAGGACTCCGTAATTGATGAGTGATATTTTCCTACCATACATTTTGTCTCAGATTCCATAATGTAAACTGTGAAGCTTTACAGCTCAAGCTGAGTGCTTGTGCATGTGTGTTTTACTTGTCACTTAGATATCCGATGGGTCTCAGTTTTGTTGATTTTTGTTTATGCTACGAAGCTATGTAGTATTCGCACCTAAGTATAAAGTTATTCATTTTGGTGCGCCGAAAACTTGTCTATGTAGTCTACTGTATGATTTTTACAGGAAGAACCATAGACATTTCGAGGCTTAATATGTGCTGCGTCATCTCTGTATAAAGAATTAAAAAGTTTCATAGACATGTAATATAAGGTGGCGGCACGCCAGGAATGTCACAAACATCACGTAGGAGTTTGGTAAGTTTAGGAAGAGCTGAGTAGTTCAGTGATGGTTGCAGTGAGATGCATGGCAACAGAGGGTTGATGTTCTGCGAGATCTGTAATACAAAAATGTAGGTTGCGGAGAATGTCATAACTGGTTACTAAGTTGGCCGGCAGCTCTCTGAAAGCACTATTTATCGTTTACTGCCTCTCGGAAACTAAGCCGGAGGCTTCTCATTGGCTGTGCATTCGTCTGGAGATTTGCCCCCGTAGTTCGGTCCCTAGAACCCGAATGTCATGGTCGCGCGAAATGGTAGCGCGAAACCATTGGACGCTCGTGCCAAAATCGCAAGACGCCTATTTCACCGTATTACTGAAAACTTGTCGTCAGGGGTGGGACACATATAACATGATTGTCACATCAACTGATTGGGCGCTGGCGCTTGTGGCATGGGTTCCAGTGGTTTCGCGTTAAACTGATGCGATAAACGTGGTCTACGTGTTTAACACATTCACGCCGATGGCCGCCCATATGGGCTGCCAACTGATAATCGCTTGCCAGGCGCTAGGAATGGACAGATAGGTGGGCAAACCTCGTAATCGAGTGTAAAATGCTTTTAAATTCCTTCACGGGGAAAGTGAATAAATGCTCTCTTTTCGTAACCACTATTTGTCGTTCTGATCGAAATCCTACTGTTATATGTTTAGATAATCTTTACGCATTGGACATACAATGCAGAAATTATTTTGTGACATTCATGTTTTTGTTTATTTACAAAAGCAAAATCTGCGGTTATGTGGTGAGGCGGCGGCGC